>CM076071.1:28595000-28625000 GCA_038088235.1 Zacco platypus
ACCGCAGTTATCTAATGCTTTTACTTCTGTTTTTAGTGAGTCCTCTTCACCTAACCACCAAGGGGACCTCGGTAGCCTCATATCTGTCGAGGTTAGTATATCATATTTGTACTATTTTACCTTAAAGATGCATTTTTTTATGTTGATAGATTGTTTATATCTACCAAGGGCAGTGCAATTTAGCATAGCTAATTTGAACTGCATGTCTTTAGTAAATAAAATGAGGGTGTGCATTAGTGAAAGCTGTTAGTAAATCTGGCCCTAAAACTGATTTGGATGTACATGATTGGTTAAAAGAAAATCTAAAGTACTGCATATGTTTTTTGAGGGGTGGGGGGATACTAACTGCACCTTTAAATAGCACCTTAAATTGAAAATAATTAAATCTGTGAACTTTCTACAGTCTCTGAGTCCCACAGCCTCTATACAGGACACACAGAAGTGGCTCCTCAAGAACAGATTCAACTCATACAGTCGTATTTTCACTCATTTCTCAGGTATTTACTCATGCACAAACAGTTTTTGTTGCAAAAATTAAATTACACTAGGGCTGGGTAAAAATATCTGTTAATATTGTGATATCGATTCTTAGTTGTGCTGACGAGCTGCATGTAAAAACAAGCATACGACATAGTCTGATTTACGAACAAATGAACTCATTCTTTTAATGAATGGTTCAAAAAGACGAGTTGCCAATGTGAATCAGACCGAAACACTTGCCTGTATAATTAACAGACAGTGAATCACTTCCAAATGTAAATAAAATATAAAATCAGACTGAATTCGAATTTAGTGGCATCGAGAGTGTCTGAATCAGAAACATATAGTGAAATGTCTATTCTCAGCCCTAACAGACACTCAACGTTAAACTAAAAGCAGTCCATAATGAGACTGATTTGATATGAGAGTTTTCCATCTTAGGTTCTGATCTACTGAAATTAACTCGTGAGGATTTAGTCCAAATTTGTGGTGCAGCCGATGGAATCAGACTCTACAATGCACTTAAATCAAGGTAGGATAATAAAAGAGTGATGCTAAATACGATTTGTGCTTTCTTACAATTATGAAAGGGTGAACTGAAGAATTCAGTGTGTGTTTGTGTTCCTGTACAGAGCGGTGCGTCCCAGACTCACGGTCTACGTGTCTCTGGAGGCGTCTCAGAGTGAGAGCCCTCTGCTGGGGAAACGGGGCCACTGCAAGAACGGCGAACACAGCAGTCCGTCATCCATACCTGGTATATAAATATCAATAGTGGAAACTTACGCATCCATTCCCAACATACCACAATCACTGAACATCTACCGTTTTGCAGTGCAGCATCATTGAGGAACGCAGAATTGCTTGGTCTGTCATAATGAACTTTCACAAAGTACTATCAAAATGTGTTCACTTCCTTTTCCTGATGCACTATGTAACACAGCCTATGTAGAAAACATAATCTCAAAACTCAATTTTTTTTCTCTTTACATCCGTGACGTTAAATGGCAACAGTTGGGAATGTTAAACTAATTAACATTTAATGAAACTCTTTCTAATGATTGCGAACATATTCGCCTAATTATATTACAGTGTTCAAACTATTTTAAAATTGTTGGGCAGAAGTGAGAGACAAAGAAGCATGTACACTACTGTTCAAAAGTTTGGGGGATTTTTAAAAAAAGAAAGTAATACTTTTATTCATTAAATTTCAGAAAATAATTGATGCTTTTTTTTGCTTTCTATACATTAAAGAATCCTGGGAGGGGAGTCAGTTTCCACAAAAATATTATGCAGCACAACTGTTATCAACATTGATAATAACTAATGTTTCTTGAGCAGAAAATCATCAAATTAGAATGATTTCTGAAGGGTCATGTGACACTGAAGACTGGAGGAATGATGCTGAAAATACAGTTTTGGAATAAATTTGTTTACAATAGAAAACTTATTTTAAATTGTGATAATATTTCACAGTTTTACTGTATTTTTGATTCAATAAATGCATGATGAGCACAAGTCGGTGAACTGGTGAGCATAAGAGACTTTAATAAACATTTAAAAAATCTTACCAAACCCAAACTATTAAACAGTAGTGTATGAGATAAACATGCTGCAAAAAGCAACAATGAGAAAAAAAACTATCTTCCTCATGCTGCCCATTAAAACAAAACACAATAACAGCTGACATCTGACACAGAAAGCAACATTAAACATAAAAAGTATTGTGTAAAGCACTATATAAATAAATATGACTTGACGGCAACAGGACCACAACTCGCACCCGACACCGTTCTCTCTACTGCCACTTCTAATAACAGACGCGCGTAGCACAGTTTTACCTCTGCGGTCAGACTAAAACTCATTTACCAAGAAAATAATCAGGTTACCTAATTACTGTAAGTCTAAAAGTATGAATTCTATAAATGTTCGCGGATAGTTGCTTGGAAAAATACTTCTGCTGCTGTTACATCGAACGCATTGCATCACAGCCTAATGTAATATTCGGTAACAATTTATTATTTTTATTTAACAATATATTATTTTTTTTTATTATTATTACATGGGATATGTACTTACTGTAGTAATAACAGTTACAGGGTTAGTTCACCCTCATTTATTACTCACCCTCATGTCGTTTCTCACCCATAAAACCTTCATAGAATTAAGATATTTTTGTTGAGATCCGATGTCTCAGTGTGGCCAATATTGACAGCAAGATAATTGACACTTTTAGATGTCCAGAAAGACACTAAAACATATTTAAATCAGGTCATGTGACTACAGTGGTTCAACCTTAATATTATAAAGCGATGAGAATACTTCTTGTGCAACAAAAAAACAAAATAAGGACTTTTCAACAATATCTAGTGATGGACGACTTCAAAACTCTCAGCTTTATGAAGCTTTTGTTTCGAATCAGTGGTTCAGAGCGCCAAAGTCATGTGATTTCAGTGAACGAGGCTTTGTTACGTCATAAGTGTTTCTAAATTTCAGTTGTTCACGTGACTTTTGTAGTTTGATACACAATCCGAACCAGTGATTCAAATCAAAAGATTCAAAGCAGTGTTTTGAAATGGCCCATCACTGGATATTGTTGAAAAGTCATTATTTAGTTTTTTGGCGCACAAAAAGTATGCTCGTCACTTTATAATATTAAGGTTGAACCACTGTAGTCACATGACCCTTTCTGGAATCTGAAAGTGTGGTAGCACTTTATTTTACATTCCTGTTCCCATGTACATACTATGTACTTATTACAGAAATGATAAAATCTGGGTAATAACTAGGTACTAACCCTGAACCCACACCTAAACCTAACCTTAACCCCCGTCGTTACCTTATATTACTCTGAATTTAGCAAGTACACGTACTGTAAAATAAAGTGCAGCCATTATCTTGCTGTCAATAGAGACTCACTAAACCATCAAAAAATATCTTTTATGAAGATGAACGAAGGGTGAGGAATTAATGACAAAATTGCCATTTTCGGGTGAACTAACTCTTTAAATATGCATAATTACAAACAACTAAACCTAACCTTATAGTAAGTACATGTTATGAATTAATATCATTCTGTACTTTATTGTATAATTACACCGTAACAATGACACCTTAGAATAAAGTGCAAACTAAAATTGTTTCAAATTCCCTCCTGTTCGTCTTTTATGAATTCGGTTCAAACCTTCCTGTATTATTTTGGTTCTCAGATGCAATATGTTTTTATTAAGGTTTTCTCCTGTGAAATGTTCTCCGGCGTCATTGGTATTGTTTTAAAGCGTGTTTGTGTTTAGTTTACCATGCTCTTTACCTGGAGGAGATGACCGCTTGTGAGCTTACTAGAAAGATCTCCAGTGTCTTGGCGCTGCCGCTGGTCCACATCAACCAAGTCTACAAACAGGGGCCGACAGGGATACACATACTACTCAGTGACCAGGTAAACCCTGACCTGCTTCAGAGATTCTGACAGCAGCCAAAAACAATCTCCTCTCTTTCCCTCTTATCACGTGGCGCTAATAAGTTGGCCAACCGTGGCTCCTCATTTGAATAATGTTTTGCATCGTGACACAGATAGAACGCACTTCATTGTGGACTTTTTTTGTTCTGTTATCGTTTGCCATGAGTAAGTGGGTCGTGTCCGTGAGAAATATGTGACTGATTTGTCTACTTGCGAATGGTAACATTGTCTTGTTGGAACAGTATGAACCAACAGAAAGTGACATATATATATATGTATGTATGTATATGTCTGTGTGTCACTTTCTGTTGTGTCACCAAACTTTTGGACAGGTGTGTGTATGTATGTGTATATATATATACACAAGTTTGGTGTTTTGAAGGAGTCTCTTCTGCTCACCAAGGTTGCATTTATTTGATCAAAAATACAGTAAAAAGTGTGATATTGTGAAATATTATTACAATTTGAAATGGCTGTTTTCTATCTGAATATAATTTATTCCAGTGATCAAAGCTGAATTTTCATCATCATCATTTCTCCAGTCTTCAGTGTCACATGATCCTTCAGAAATCATTCTGATTTGATGATTTGCTGCTCAAGAAACATTCTGCTGTTTGGAAAACAGTTTTGCTGCTTTATATTTTTTTGAAAACCATTTTTTTTTCAAGATTCTTTGTATATAAAGTTCAAAAGAACAGCATTTATTTGAAATGGTAATCTTTTATAACATTATAAAGGATTTACTGACACTTTTGATCAATTTTATGTGTCCTTGCTGAATAAAAACATTCTAGTGATCCCAAACTTTTGAACAGTCGTGTACATTATATAAATAATAGGATTGAAAACACGCAGCAATTTATTTTTTGCTAACAAAAAACAATTTACAAAACCAATATCAGCTGTCAAAATTGAGTTACTGTAATATATTTTAATAGAAAAGTAATTAATAATGATATTGACTACATTGTTTGAACAAACCAATATAATTTAACCACTGTATGTCCTATATCCTGTATGTGTGTGTATATATATATATAAATAAATATTTAAAAAAAAAAAAAAAAATATATATATATATATATATATAAAAATAAATATTAAAAAAAAAAAAATATATATATATATATATATATATATATATATATATATATAAAAATAAATATTAAAAAAAAATATATATATATATATATATGTATATAAAAATAAATATAAAAAAATATATATATATATAATAATTGATAATAATCTTTTTTTCACTTACAGATGGTTTATAACTTCCCCGATGAAAGCAGTTTCATCATCAGCACAATACAAGGTGAAACACTTTCGCATAACTCCAAAAAGTTTCATTAAAACCCCTCAACGTTTTTCTTGTTCTCCTCCTCATCTCTCTGACTTCTGCTCTTCCTCAGACGACACCGCTGACGGATTTCACCTCGTTCTGAAGTAGAGCTGCTGCAAAACACGTGAAGCAGAGAGCGCGACGACATCGCACGGCTCCGCACCGCCGCTCTCGAGCGTGTTCCCTCCATCCTCCTCTCTCTTCCTTTCCTTTTCTCTCTCACGTTCTTCACGTCTCGGACGTTGGAGAGAGAGAGAGCGATAGCCGGGGTTGAGCAGGGCCTCCTAACTGTTAGAATCTGACTTCAGTGTGTAAATCGTTTCATATTGAAAACACTTAAACTGATGCCAGTGTGTGCGAGCGGTGGGCTTTTAAGTATGCGTGCGAGTGAGTTTTTAAAGGTTGAATCGGGAGGGGATGGAGGCGAGCGGAAACCGCAAAGAAGTGGAGGAGAACAGTGACCACTTTTACCTAAGCGTGGAAGAATCCGAGCGTCCGGCGCCGCGACACGGCTGCACTCAGACTCTGTCCTCACTTTGCTAGTTATGAACGTACAGTACTTGAGTTAGTTCGCCTTTTGTCTGTGAGTTGTCAACCGTTTCACTGCCCGCCCCTTCGGACTGGCCCGCGGACGCCGTCGCAAAGCCCTCGGTAGATAGTTACGACTTCTCTTTCAAATGTGGGGAAACGCGTCCTGACTTAGGCATGCGCAGGACGTCTTTATGTCTGTCTGGATGAAATAATTCCTTGAGTTCGGACTTGTGAGAAGTTTTGGTTGTATCCTACTCTCGTCAGTGCTGATATCGTTTTCCGATTCCTCTCTCAAGACCAATCGTTTCTGGTGCCATCATTTCTGTTGACTATATTCTGTTCGTTTTACTTTGTGCTTAGCCAGATGAATTAAGTGTCAGAAGAATAGAGTTAAATTTTTAGATTGTGAAGGTTGTGCTTCATATTTTATGTGCCTGGGAACTATTACTGCCCTTCATAGTAGCTCCCGGCACGGATTATAACACGATTATTGATAATCGAGCACAAAGCCTCCATTTAATTATATTTCCCTTAATGCCTTTGCATTCTTTTATCTTGTAACTTTTTGGCCTAGGATATGATGTTGACTGGTGCTCTTTTCAATGCACATGTGGTTTACCGTCAGCTGCTCCAGTTAAAGCTAGCCATCATGGCTGCGGTCAGCCGGCCTTTTCTTTTTTTTTTCTCCTTCTTGAATAGGGACTGACTCAGTAGTCATGTATCGGGCATGTACTGTGCTTAATTATTGCCACTTTATAGAGGAGCATGGTTGTAAGAATGTTAAAAAAAAAATGTAAAAAAGGAATGACCAAGTCTGCACTGAAACCGAAACCACAATAAAATGTCACGCCGTTCGATACCTTGCTGTCGTTGGATGCTCTCTTAGACTTCTGGTGTACATGATGTTTCCAGGTTAAACAAATGATCAAAGTCTAAATACACAGAGAGGTGTGTTGTTCTCTTCCTCGGATCAAATGCTGTGGATCGTCGGACTGTCCTCTGCGTTTCTGTGATGATGATCATGGTGCCCTCATGTCACTGTCTGTCTGAAGAAGCCTCTCTTCCATAAGGGGCGCTGAGATGTACACAATTAATGCCTGTACCAAAATAAAAATAATTTTCATACGTTGTCTCTGGAGTATTTACTGTAATCGGAAAAGGGTAGTAATTTTTGATTATTTAATAGTTGTTTTTTGGGCAAGAAGAAACGAGTGGTAAAAATAATGCTCTACATTTTTACGGATGTCTGCAAACAAATAAGATATTTATAACAAAGCTCACTTTAAGAAAGTTAATCATGAAAAATCTCATTTTGTGATAGTACGCATTTAGTCACCATGAAATATAATTTTAAAATTCTTTCTTTTAATGAAAAATTGAGATTTATTTGTGCTTGTCTTTTTTAAAATAAATTGTGTGCCCTTGTAATCTTTAATCAAAATAACTTCCCCTCTTGCGGCGTCTTCTCTGATGATGTGTTTACTGGCGTGAGGGCGGAGCAACCTGTCACTCACATGATCTTGACCAATAGCAAACCACAATCTTCCAATCAATTCCCCATGGATAAAATCAAGTCCTGCCCTACGTTTGTTCCAGAAGCCGTTTCGTTACATACGTCACAATAGAAAAGATCATTTCAACTTCTGTTGCACGTGACTGTAAAGGGGTCATGAATTGAGATATTTTGACATTTAAGAGGTCATTGTAAAAACATCCTGTAAGTTTCACACCTGAATATTTTCTCAAAAACAGCTTTTATTGAATCCAAGCTCAGAAAATTACTCATTTGGAGTTGTTGCATTATGATGTAATAGATCGCCTCTGTAGAAACAAATCAACACCTATGTAGAAAATATGCCATTTGTCATAATAAAAAGATGCTTATCACTTTTTCAAAGCTTCTGAATTACAGGTAAATGTGTAATAGGCCCTAAACAGATAAGTCATGGGGGTAAGATGTGTCAGTGTAAGCGTATTTACACCGAATTCCTATATGGATCTAATTTCTAAGACTTTTGTCCAGTCGCTAGTGAATTTTTAAATAAAAACTTTAAAATTAGTCACGTGCCTGTTACGGCTTTAGTATAAACTGATCCAAAAATGCAAAAATTTGAATTTGCCGCATCTATAGAATTTATCCAATACTAAAATATAGTTCTACACGAGCCACCTGTGAAATAACACGCTATTTGCGTATTTACATGGAAGGAATCGTTACAGAATTTATGTAACGATTACACCCGCGAGTTGCAGGAACGGCAGTCGAATGCGCATGCGTCACTTTTGACAGGACATCTGACGCGATGACGCACATAAGGCAACCAGGAAGTGCTCTGCCTTTGTTTTTGTCCGTCTGCAGTGTTCTCATTTTCCACTAGAACTGTGTCGTTCCCGCGGGCCCAAATGGCGACGTTTATTTCTGTCCCGTTGAAAAAGTCCTCAGAGGTCGACTTAGCGAAACCGTTGTTGAAATTTGTAACGGCCACGTATCCTCCCGGTGAGGAACAAGCGGAGTACGTCCGTGCCGTGGAAGAGCTCAATAAGCTCCGTAAAAGTGCTCTGGGGAGGCCGCTGGACAAACACGAGAGCTCGCTGGAGATCCTGCTGCGGTAAGAGCCTGACAACACAACTTCATCACGAACTTTCACAGGGTTTTCACTCGAGTTTCATGAAGCTAATCTATTTTTATGTCAGAGAAGAGTTTAGCTAAGTGATGACGGCCGTCGGTGTGCCTTAATCAGCTTCATAGAAATATAAAACGTGAATTAGTTGTGTTGTTCATGCTGGATGTCATGTGTGTTGCTTTAATCGGAGCATTGACGACTACTGTAGTGTGTTTCATTATTTTACTGTTTTTAGTGGACGTGTGTGTTTAGGACGGTATGTGTATTTCGCAGTTTTGGGAATTGAGTTCTTTTGGGGAAGTTGACATCCCACTCCCTCTCTTAAAAAAAATTATATATATATATATATATATATATATATAGGAACAATTATTTATTTATATATATATATATATACACACACATAGTTAATATTATGCATACTAATATTAAATATATATATCAATTTAAGTTGAATATAAAAAGTCCATGAACACGTTCTGCGTGCCTCAACTGCCCATTTCTCATACGTCACTGTCTTCCGGGTTCTGCGTGACTCAGGTGTGTCATTCTTGACCCCGCCAAGCTTTCATTGTAAATTAATAATATATAATTCGACGCAAATGACTGAAATAAAGAAGAAAGCACTTGTTGAGTCGTTTATACTACATTCGCTTAGTTGTTTAAGCAGATGATTCGCTTATCTTCGACGTCGAGACGGCATTACGTCATGTTTGAAGGGACTAGGGTGGATGCAGGTGTGAGTGACGTAGAGGATTTATTTTCGAATATATTTATAACAGGGTTTATCTGTAAACTAGGAGTTGATCCCTGGAGCTTGGGGAGGGAGATTAGGAAATGGCTTGTTAATTTTTAAACAAAGCCAGATTTGCTGCCTCATGCTTTCAGCACGTTTTGGGACAATGTTTATTTCAAATTAATTGGCCCTTCGCCGGCAGTTTGATTGACAGGCGATCTGACCAATCATAACCCCGAATCCGCCATTTTGTCCGACAAAGCAGTGAGGGGAGTTAGTAGATTAACGTTGGTGAACTTCAAAAATTGTCTTTCGGTACTTGAAAAAACATTCCTTCTGATGTTCATTCATGTTTATTTGATGCTATAAATGAACTAGTATGAAGAGATGATCGCTTCACGAGGAGCTACAGCGATCTGACACCACACATTAAACACACACACTATCTGCTATTTATTGCTTAAACTTCTTTCAAAAATTACAATATATTAAATATGAAACCGTTTCATGCGTTGTCAGTGTCCTCTTTTCTCCGCGATGTATTTTTCACTCCGTGAGAACATGATGTGTGGCGTGAGAGCGGACATAGCAACAGTAACTAAAGGGGGCGGGTCTTTGCGAACGGTTGTCAAATAATTTGCTTTGATTTCATAGGACTTTTCTGAGTACTGTAAGACATATTATCAATGTATTTTATTATGGAGAAAATTCTGTTATAACATTATTAAACACACATATATATATATATATATATATATATATATATAATCATTTTGTCGT
The DNA here is from genome assembly GCA_038088235.1 of Zacco platypus. NCBI lineage: Eukaryota > Metazoa > Chordata > Actinopteri > Cypriniformes > Xenocyprididae > Zacco > Zacco platypus. The sequence goes on from CM076071.1 coordinate 28,604,951, forward strand.
CTCACACATCGTGGATCTCCATCATGCTCTGTTTTTTCTTTTCTTTGCAATCGGATGTTTTCTATATAAAGTAACCCTTGCTTTCTGGAATACCCTGGTGTTCATATTTAAATTAGACCTTATTTCTCCAGTCCCTGGGTACGTTCGGCACATCATTTGTGGTTTTATGTAGTTGAGTTAATGTAGCGTCTGGGACTTGCGCCATCTGGGAAGTGAATGAGCCATGGGTTGCTATAGGAATAAGGTTTTTGTTTGCTGTTTTTTAGCCGTGCTGAATGGTCAAGATGAATGGCTTGCTTTGTAGCTCCTAGTTAGACTGTGTTTGGTTTATGTGACGACACCCTCAGAGGTATTCCCTCCTCGAGTCAACAGACATGTTCTTTTTATAGTGCCGAGAGGCAAGAAATATCAGATATAAAAAAATATGGACCAGCGGTGATGTAGAGAAATGCTCCTGTTTCGTTCCAGGAAGGAAATGTTGTTGTGATAAGTGTAACAATGAGGTGGAGTAACTTCAGTTACGTCAGACGGCTCTTGTGTTCAGACTGACACGGTCACATGAGAACGCTGTCATGGCTAAATGATGTGTCATGATGCACTCTAACTAAAACATATTACAAGAAAATACCATTTCAAACCACTTATTTGATGTAATTATTAGTGAAACGTACAATTTTTGAATGAAAATTGTTTCTACACCAATTTTAAATTCCATGTAAAGAAACGAAAGTGTTTTTCTCCACACTTTTTAACAGTTCTTTTCTCATTCTGTCTCTCCCATCTAGATATTATGATCAACTCTGTGCAATCGAACCCAAATTTCCTTTTCCAGAGGTAACATTTATGAATTCACAATCAGACGTTTTTTTAAATCACTATAATCAATTATATTATTGAGTAATTTGAGCATATTACATAATTAATGTTTTTTTATTTTTCAGCTGTGTCTGACATTCACATGGAAAGATGCTTTTGATAAAGGATCACTTTTTGGAGGCTCTGTCAAGCTTGGTGAGTTGATTTACAAACAAGATCATCATATGCACACAAACAAATGCATGCCAGGTGGAAAAACTTTGTGATTGTACTTTCGATTGCGTGGCCTTATGGGTAAATTCTTTTTAAGGAATGTTAGCTTAGATTCAGATATCACTTGAAAGAAATTGCATATAGTGTTTAAACAATTATGTGTCAGTGGCTTTGGAGTATGCATCAATAAATATTATCTGTTGTCCATATTCAAGGAAAATGTGGATCCATTAGAAATGGAGACAGGCACCTAATCCAGTAAAAAGGAAAGCTTGGGATCCCTTAATAACATAATAATTGATCTTTGCTCATAAATAATGTTATTTCCACTACTAATATTGCTTACTTACTTACGTCACATGACCTATTGTACACTTTATTCACTATTCCATATTTCCTTACATGTTATCTCTCATTTTTCAAATGTGCACCTTTTTTTCAATATAGAGAGTCCCAGTTTTATTTACATTTTTGGTAATTTTGTGTCTTTTGCCCTGTAACATGTTTATAAATCATGTCAAATGTCTTGGATATCCTTGTTAAATTAATGATCAAAGTGTTGCTTGTTATTCACTTGATAAAGTACTAATGCTGTTATTAGTGAAATGCTTAGGCGAGACGAGTTTATTAATATAATTATTTAGAATTACACATATTCGCTTATGGAATCTAAGAGTCAATTAACTTAAAAAGCTTCTAGAGGACCTAATTATGCCCTTTTACAAAGTTTTGAATGTATTTGGGCTCTACTATAACAGGTTTTCTTGCTTAAATGTTAAAAAAACACCTTATTTTTCACATATCCTCCATTGTTGCAGCTCCTCTCTTCCCAGTCTGTCAGTAACGCTCTTTTTAGTTTCTGTCGCTATGAAGCCCCGCCTTCTGAAAAGCACATTGTGCTCTGATTGGTCAGCTGGAGCAGTGTGTTGTGATTGTTCAAACGCTTCGAGCGTGTTTGGGAAATGTCCCGCTTCTTACCATAACCACAAGTTTCAACACACTACCAACTAACTAAACCAGGCCCCGCCTCTTTATTTGCATATGCATTGGGTGGGAATTATTTAAATGAGGAATATTGTGACGGGAGAAAACTCAAGACTACAATTGAGGCGTTTCAGATATAGAGAATAACTCCCGCTGGAGGGACTTTTCAGATCTTTTTCATGCTCACACTGCAACATTACACACTAAAGAAAGATGAACATGCAAGGAAGTACTTTAATAAAAAGGAATGAAAACTAGGTTTGCATAAAAGAACATAACAGCTTAATCCATTGTGTGGTTTATCCTGTTTGTGTTTCAGCGTTGGCAAGCGTGGGCTATGAGAAGACGTGCGTGTTGTTTAATGTGGGCGCGCTGGCTAGTCAGATCGCTTCTGAGCAGAATCTCGACAATGACGAGGGACTGAAAACTGCCGCCAAGTTCTACCAGGTTTGAATTTGACCTAAAATCCTCCAGCAACACAGACAATCGAGAGGGAGAGAAGTGTTTTGAGCATTTTGGGTCTCTTTCCAGCTGGCGAGTGGTGCATTTGCTCATATAAAGGACACTGTGCTGTCGGCACTGAATCGAGAGCCCACCATGGACATCTCCCCCGAGACAGTGGGCACGCTCAGTCAGATCATGCTCAGCCAGGCACAGGAGGTCTTCGTTCTCAAGGCCACTGCTGGTGCGTGTGTGTTTACATTGGTGCTTTTATTGCTTGTAATTGACACTATTTTAATTGTCTGCTGTTTCATCTCACAGATAAGATGAAGGACGCCATTGTTGCTAAACTTGCCAACCAGGCGGCAGATTACTACGGCGACGCTTTTAAGCAATGTCAATACAAAGAGAATCTGCCCAAGGTATGTGCAGCTGCCTGTACACATGACAGACACATAAGTGGTTAAAGTGGTCCACTAGGGGTCACTAGAAACAGAAAAAAATCCCCACAAACTGCATGCAGCAATCACTGTCTGTAAGAGTGCTCCGATCAGGATCACTAAAAGCAGTATTGTCCGATACCGATCGCTGAAATAAATACTACATGAGAAATACAAGGCTTCAAATAGATCCACAGCGGTTAGTTATTCTCAACAACAAGGTATGTTAAGTATTAAAATTAAAAGATAAGAAGGTATAATGAATCCATTCCCTCTATTAGAGGAGATTAGGAGCTTAACAAATACAGCTTTCTTGTGAAGTAATAATAAAAAGTCTTCATTAAAAGCACAAAATGTAATTTTTTCCGCTAGAAGTCGCTTATTCAAAACAAAGGCGTAGCTCGCGGAATCATGGGAGGTGTTGTCTTCACGACTACAGCCGGTGGAAAAGAATCCAACAGGACTCAGAAATCGATCATGGATGAGCTAATGTATTAAAGATTTATTAACATTAATGTAGTGCTGCAACGACGCGTCACACTCTTTACGTTCATCTGGCGTAATGGCGGCTCCTGCTCCTGGGAACGGAGAAAGTTCCATTCTATCACAAAAACCTAGACCACAATTATCAAAAGTATGGGAATACTTTAAACAGAGGCCAAATAAAACGGTAAGTTAGATCGATATTAGACATGGTAAAACATGGTACTCGTGGTAAATCAAGATGAGATTTAAACAATAAGACTTACTGTGTTGAGCTACATAACATTAGTTTTCTGTCGATGAATGTTTCCAAACAGTTGCTCACCTGTCTAATAAAACACATAATATATTAAAGCAACTTTAGTGTTTTTCATGGTTTCTACGAAATAAAACCGGAAATCGAGGGTAACACGGGTATGATGTCATTGGTAGGCGACGCACGGACACAGGGGTTCAAGTGTTTTAATCCAAAAATCTTATATATTACACTAAGTAGGCTAATCAAATATAAAACAAGACTGCATAAATAAAAAAGAGCAGTAAGTAAGTAATTTTCTCTTTGACTTTTGTTTTTTAATTGATGATAATGCCAGACGGCAGAAAGTTTATTAGGCTGCTTTCACTTTAAGAATGCACAGATCAATATACTGTTACACACGCGATTATATTTCCCAACTGTTCACTTAAGACATAAACGACTGTGTTTAAGCGAATACTCACCAAATCGGGCATTTTGCCATACAGAAATAAATATCTAACCGTTAAAGCATGAACTCAAAGTTCTCTTTCGACGTTTTAATAACTCTTTTTATCATCGAGCACGTCCTGCAGTTTAGCAACAGACTAGACCGGTGAATGTGAAGCAATTTTAGCTGTGCATAGAAAAATTGTCTTGTGAGTTTTGCATCATTTCTTCTGATCGGCCTAATGTAGAGACCACTGATCAAATTATATAAAAGGATTACCGGCCGATACAATCGGAGCACCCTTAACTGCCTGTATGCGTGCATCTATAGATTTAACTGCCAGTCACCCCCGCATACACACATTCCCAAAGCCCTCCAGCCTTTGTTTCCTCTCCTACTGATCTGTGAGTGAACGCTGCATGAGCGTTGTGTGAGGATTTGGTTGGGGTTCGCTGAAGGATGCGTGCTGATTTGCTGTTCTGTTTTCTCTTCCTGCGCCCTGTGCTGTGTGTCTGTGCTCGTTTGTGGTTGCCCGTGGTGTTGGTTCGTGGTTGCCGTGGCGTTTGTGATTGCTGTGGTTGCCTTTCCCTGGTCAGTATTTTTATTTCCAGGAAGTGCTTCCTGTCCTCGCCGCCAAGCACTGTATGATGCAGGCCACCGCGGAGCTCCACCAGTCAGCCTTGGCCAATCAGAAGAAGAAATTCGGAGAGGAGATCGCTCGGCTGCAGGTGTGTTGGTCTGTGTGCGACAGACTGGTTCCTTTTGCTTGATTTATTAACTCCGTTTTGAGCTTCGTTAATTGAACGTTGACATTAAGGTTTCTCGCGTGTCTTGCAGCACGCCACAGAGCTGGTGAAGACGGCGGCTTCCCGATACGATGAGTATGTGAACGTAAAGGATCTCTCGGATAAGATCAGTCGCGCGCTCGCGGCTGCAAAGAAGGACAACGACTTCATTTACCATGACCGCGTGCCAGAGGTCAAAGACCTGGAGCACATTGGCAAAGCATCTCTGGTCAAAGCAACCGCAGTGCAGACACCACTCAGCCAGAAGTTCACAGGTCAGAATGATGCACACACGACATACATTTGACCTTCAGTTCTTTCGAGGGGTTATTTCCCCCGTTCTTAGGTTAAAAAATCCAATGAAGTGATGCAAATTATCCATTTTTTTGTTTAGATCTGTTTGAGAAGATGGTACCGATGGCAGTGCAGCAGTCAGTGAGTGCAGCCAATTCCAGGAAGGCTGACACAGTCAACAGACTGATTGGCAGCATGAGAGAAGCAACAAATCTCTGCAATGGGTCAGTGTTTGTGCATATATTTGCTCTTACATGAGTGCATTTAAACTCCATTAATACGTGCATTGAGAACAATTCAGGGATGCAAACTTCAATCTAAAACTGGTCATTTTGATCCGTTGAGTCGCCATGCGTTTTTTCACCAAAATAAAAGTTCTATATTTTAACTGCAAACTAATTAATGGGTCATGACATGGATTTTTAAAATTATTTTAATGTACCTTGAGGTTCACTTTTAACGTAAATCAATTTTTTTGCACACACTAAAAAAATATATATGCGATTATTTTCAACCTTCATTCTGACCCTCTGTCTGAAATCATCTGTTTTTAAGTGACCGCTTCTTTAAGCCTCGTCAGTAAACGGCCACTATTATGATTGGCTAATGTCATTGCATAGAATTTCATATTTTGAAATTGATCCATTTACAGACCAAGCATTATGAATGTATATAATTTACATACGGTTTATGATGCAGCTGCACTATTGAATGCTTCATTTTTCAACAAAATTTCTTTGCAAACTCTCAATTACACTGTACCTTTTTTACAAAACAAAATGCTCCGAACAAACAAGGTCCAGGATGCATTTAAAATAAACCATCCTTTTGTTTCCCATGCTGGGATCCTTCTGAAAAAATGCAAATGAGTTGTTTAAACTGGGTCCGTCAACGCAAACGGTCAAGGCAAATTTGATTTCTCATGTCTTGACCACCATCAATGTTATAATTTTACTTTTATGTTAATAAAATTTTATTTAGTAACCTTTTTTCATTTCAATTATAATAACTTATTATTGTTATTATTATTTAGTAATATTGAATGGGTTCAATAAAAACAACAGTGTAAAAAAAAAACTATAAATAGTGAAGGTTGAGTTCTCTCTGTCCTCATGCTAAAATCAATTGTTAATCCATGTTAAAGCTGATATTTTTAAGGTCTTCTTCCTGCATCTTTGTAACCTTTTCACCCCAGATGAGTTTGCATCCCTGACTCTTAATCCTCTGAATTTAATTTCACTAATGAAATGATGCACATATATGCTGTCTATTTTATACACATTTAGACTGTTCTGGGTGGATAAATAAGGGTTTTAAAGGTGATTATTTGGTTGTTTGTGATCGGTTAGGGTGTTGGCGTCTTTGAACCTGCCGGCCGCGTTAGAAGATCTGTCGGGAGACGCCGTCCCTCAGTCCATCCTGGAGAAGAGCCGTGCTGTTGTTCAGCAGGGCGGCCTGCAGAGCATCGAACAGCTGATCAGAGATCTCCCTGAACTACTGCAGAGGAACCGTGAGATCCTGGATGAGGTGATGCACACATTCACAATCATTTGTTTCATGCCCTTCTATACATGCCAAGATCCTAGAGACTGAGACCACTAATGAAAATGCTTCTGAAGCTGCTCACATTTTTCAAAATCTTAAACTGTTTTTCCTGGTTTAAATGAGGGGAATAAAACCTCTTGAACCTACTGTATGTATATGACAGCATCTGACTGTACTTGCAATTCATGCCAATTTGTATCATGAAGAAAAATATTGTGTGTTGGTGTTACAGTCCTTGAAGATATTAGATGATGAGGAAACGACAGACAATGAACTCCGAGGCAAATTCAATCAGCGCTGGAACAGAACTCCCTCTGGAGATCTGTATAAATCACTCAGAGCAGGTACACCCCCATTTATGCCTTTAGCAGATGCTTTTAACAAATGAGTCTTACAGTGCATTCTAGGTAAACACATTATCAGTTTGTGTGTTTCCTGCTCGTGACCTTGGTGTTGCTAGTGTCATGGTAGAGCTACAGGAACCCAACTTGTCAACGATCACTTGCTCATGATGATTTTCTCTCTCTCTCTCTCCATCTCTTTATGTCATGCAGAGGGAAATAATTTTCGCAATATACTGGACAAGGCAGTGCAGGCTGATCAGGTGGTGAAGGAGCGTTACACTGCACATTGTGAGATGATTGCTTTGCTCTGCAAGCCAGAGAATGAGCTCAGTGCCGCCATACCGTCTGCCAACCCTGCCAAGACTCTGCAGGGCAGTGAGGTGAGCTCAGTGCTGTATCATGAACTAAAACTACTAAAAATAACAAACAAAACAAAAAAAACATTTTTTGTTCATAGAAATAGTTTTGAAATAAACTAATAAAGAGTAGATGAAAGCTTAAAATCAGAAAATTGAATGAAATTGTTGGCTATTTTTTGTTGTAAGTTTCCTATTTATACTATACAAGTATAAGTTTAAAAACAAATAAAAATAACATGCATAACAAAATTACTAAAATAAAAATGTGTATTAATTAACTAGACTAATAACTACTGATCTTTGCAATGGAATGAATCAATAATATATAGAATAAGCTGGACAATGACACCATTTTCTTTGGGAGCTGCTGTGCAGCCAAAATTATTTGTGTAAAGCTGCTTTGCATTGTAAAAAGCGTTATATAAATAAAGGTGACTTGACTATTAATATACACACACACACACACAGAGAGAGAGAGAGAGTGCTTAAATTCATTAGACCATCTGTCACAATAAAGAGAGAACTCAAATATTTTTGGAATCTGTCAAAAATTTTGTCATTTATTAAACAAATAACAAACTGAAATAACTAAATGGTTGTTATTCACACATAACCCGCAGAAAATTATATATTTATCTTATTTTGTATGGCCTCTTTTGGCCTTGCATTCTTGCAGACAGTTATGTACTTTAACACTGTCTCTGTTATTGACTTCCAAATAGTTTCTAGTTGTTGACGTGATTTAATGGATAACAATATTTAAATTTTAGCATTAGAAACCCTACTGTGACCAAAGAGCTTACACATACTTAACCATTACAGAAACATAAATGATTTTGATAATCACAACTATAACGACAGAGATCACAGAGAGCAGTCGAAATCCCTTTCAGAGCGATTAAAAACATTGAGAGCCAATCAGAATCTATCCTGCTTTGACGAGCTTGAGCATTTGAAGTGGCAGACGACAAAACTTAGAATGAACAGAACGATATCATCTGCTGGTGTGGACGCTAATATGGTTAGCCCAATGCTATCCTTCTGTGCAGGTGGTAAACGTGCTGAGAGCTCAGCTGGCACAGCTGGACGAGGTGAAGAGAGAACGGGAAGTTCTGGAGGGAGAGGTGAAGGCGGTGACCTTTGACTTGACCGCAAAGTTCCTTACCGCACTAGCGCAAGATGGCGCCATTAACGAGGAGGTCCTGACCACCAGTGAGCTGGACACGCGCTACGGCTCTCACACACAACGTGTTCAGCAGAATTTACGCCGACAGGAGGAACTGCTTTCACAGATACAGGTGCACACATACACTCACATGAGCAATATTTCATATTTAAGAAATTAAATAAGTGTATTCTAATCGGATTTCATCAGAAATCGGACCTGCAAAGGATCAGATGTGAAAATGAGTCTTCCATTCAACTTAAAGTGCCCCTATTATGCTTTTTCAGATATTACCTTTCATGTAGAGTGTGATTATATCTTAAAAAGTCAAAGTGCACGATAAACGGAGTTATAGTCTGCCACAAGAAAGAACCTGTTCTGATCGGCAATGTATATTATGAGAAAATAGTTTTTGTCCTTGGATGCATTTAAACTGATTGTAGGAGATCTCCAAAACAAACATAATAGCGGCACTTTAAAGTAAAATTAGATGTAGCAGTTGCTGCTGCAACTTTGATGAGTTCTGTTTCATTTAAAAATTGCCTTCTTTCTCGTCTCAGATGTCTCACCAGGAGTTTTCAGCATTGAAGCAGTCCAACTCTGAGGCTAATAGCAGAGAGGAGGTGTTAAAGAAGCTCGCTGCGGCCCATGATAGCTACATCGAGATCAGCTCCAATATCAGAGAGGGCACTAAAGTAACTATCACAGCAACTAATATTAGTTCCGTACATGTGCACAATCTGTCACTCAGTTGTCTCTCTCTTCCTTCAGTTCTACAACGATCTGACAGAAATCCTGCTGAAGTTTCAAAATAAGTGTAGCGACATCGTCTTCGCTCGCAAAACTGAGAGGGATGAGCTGCTGAAGTATGTCACTGACAAATCATCAAGGCCTTTTTTCTTTCTGAAGGACTGTGATTGGCTTGAACTCTAACTGTGTTTGATTGACAGGGATCTGCAGCAGAGCATCGCTCGTGAGCCGAGCGCTCCTTCATTCAACGTCCCATCATACCAGTCTAACACTCCTGCATCTGGCCCAGGAGGCCCGACCCCTGCTCCCAGGACTGTGTTTGTGAGTTCCCAGACTCGTGCGTCACAACCGTTTCCAACATAGATAATAAATCAGCATATTAGAATGATTTCCGAAGGATCGTGTGACTCTGTAGACTGGAGTAATGATGCTGAAAATTCAGCTTTGCGACACAAAAATAAATTGTATTTTAAAGTATATTAAAATAGAAAACCAATATTTTAAATTGTAATAATATATCACAATATTACTGTTTTTTCTGTATTTTTGATCAAATAATTGAAGGCTTAATGAGCACTTTCAAAAATAGTAATGTCTGTATACTTCGGTTTTTACATGTATGCGTACAGTGCATGTGATGTGAATTTCATAATTTTGTCAATTTTTCTAACCAAGCGTGCAATGAATACGCAGCTCACGTGTTCTTTGATGTTTCTTTTTTAGTTTTTTTTGCACCAATTAGCTTGTCCACAAGGTGGCAACACTGGCCCAGGCCGTTGTTTCACAGAAAAGAAACGGAAGAGACAGAACCAGAGTAACAACTACTGAAGATGTGAAAAACAGTAGACCCCAAAGCACTTGTGTGAAGGGATTAAAAGATTCCCACCAATCTAGTTTAAACGAATACAAAGACCTTTTTTTATCGCTCAACTTTAGGCGACAAAATATAAATATATAGAATAAGCTGAAACAATGACACCATTTTCTTATTAATGTAAAGCTGCTTTGCCACAATTTGCATTGTAAAAAGCGCTATATAAATAAAGATGACTTGAGATGACTTGACAAAAACGCTGGACGAGGTTTAATCTTTCTAGTGCTTGTTCTCGCATGCTATCAAATGTAGTATACTTTTGAAAGGCTGTGCGTTTGACTAGCGCAAATGTACGCATTAAAAAAAAAAAGAAGTATACGTTAGGCTTAGAGATAAAGTTGTCGATTGCTGGAAATAGTCTTATTTGCTCTTCTGTTCCAGACCCAGCAGCAGCCTCAGGCTAAGCCCCAGCCCCCAGCGAGACCTCCGCCCCCTAGCGTCACTCCTCAGGCAGCCAGCACTGCAGCTCCAGTCAGTAATCCGATGGCTCCCTGCGGCACTAATCCTCCACCTGTTGCACCCACTGGACCCTCACAGGCTCAAGGACCACCATACCCCAGTTATCAAGGCTACCCAGGGTAAATAAAGACATTCATAAGCACATGCATGCGACAGACAGGGCTGGGTGGGTTACTTTTAAAATGTATTTCACTACAGATTACAAAATACATGCTTTAAAAAGTCATTTGTAACGTATTTTGTTACATTACTCAAGTTTAGTAACTTAATCTAAATACTTTAGAATACTTTGGAATACTAATAAGTGTGGAACAAACACAAAAAAGGTAATTGCAAGTTTTTATCTCACAATTCTGACTTTTTCCCTCAGAATTGTGTGATATAAAGTTGCAATTGTGAGTTATAAATGGTTATAAATGTGTTAAAACATGTAAGCAACCATGCAAACGGGGGTCGTGCGTGACTGCCCACACCGCGTTGACGTCTTTTGTCGCACCTTCGCGCTCGTGCCGATGCAGCGAGTATAAACCAAGAATAAACATACTTCCCTACGACAGTAGTGACCTTTGAAAACAGAGAAAAGTTAAAAAAGAGCCATGAAAAATTGTTATCTCTCTCTCAAACTTTTACGAAAATTACTGAAATTGGCATTAGCATTTCAGTTGAAACGCATGTCTTTAAAGCAGTAATTCTTAAAGTGTGGTCCATCGCCCCCTAGTGGTCCGCGAAAAGATGACCTAAACTAGGCAAGCCGTTAACCCGCACCGGATCGGTTGACGTCAGTGTGTTTTAATAACGAAAAAATGGATCATATCATTGCATTTGTGTTTGAATAATACGTTTTTGACTTGAAACAGTCGCATATTAAACTTAAATTTAGTTTATCCTTCCTATTTTGTTGTTTTCGGGGGGGGCGTGTTAGAGTGGGATTCTGTTAGGTGATCCTCAGAAAAAAAATTGGAAGATAAAGTGATCCTTGGGCTGAAAAAGTCACGTTTTCCCAAAGGTTTTTTCCTCCTGCACTGTGCCAGTCTCCATCTCATCAGCACTTCAGTTTTATTCCTATATATATATATATTCTGATGGGTTTTGCCAAAGGGGTTTGTCTCTTATTCACCTGATTTATATAAGAAATTCTACTCATTAGGTGCACATATTAGAGAAGCTTGAAACATGATTTTTGTTTTGTCTCTTTCAGGTATTACCAGATGCCAGTGGCCTATAACCCCTATGCATATGGGCAGTTTAATATGCCCTACATGCCCTATCAAGCCCAGGGGCAGGCCGGATACCCCGGAGCCCCTCCCACACAGCAGGCCTACCCCTACCCTCAACAACCACCACAGCAACAGCCCTATTACCCCCAACAGTAGAGCGCCGTGACGCCCGGCTACTACAGCCACACTCATTCCTGTAAACTAGCAATCCTCTTACTGAACTTAACTATTAACACTCCCCGCACTCACACTCGCTCTGTACTTAACATCTGGCTTGATCTGGGCGGGATTTAGAACACAGGCTCCGCCCCCTCTCTGTGTGGGTGGACTTTCAAGGCCAGGGTTTATAAAGCAGGTGTCCCGGCCGAAGGAAGATCTGTCTCTCTCTCTCTCTCTCTCTCTCTAGCCCAAAGTGAAGCTGCTGGCTGCCTGCCACCGCTTATATCTTATTTTTGTAATGAATACTGACATATAATCTAATGCAAGAGCTGTTGATTTCTTACCTTGATGATGATGATGATGATGATGATGATGATGATCATTTAATTGCTGGGAGAAAGACCGTGGTCTTACTGTAACCCTTGTTGTACCTCCTTCTGTTCAGTCTACAATCATCGCTTAGGGAAAGGAAGCGTTATACGGAATGGATTTGTCACTAAAAATGATTCATTTTTGTGTTTCTATTGTTTTCATGTTATTAAAGCAGGTCTGATGTTAAAGGCTGTGTTTTTATTTCTTGTCAGTGCGTGCTGGTCTAAAGCGGTGGGCGTACTTTCAGCATTTTTCGGTCGTTGTGGATGACTCTGTTTTGTGATCGTCCCGTGCCAAATCCAACAGCTGAGCAGATTGAGTTCAGATTAACAGGCTGACTGTCTCCACACACGAATTCAAGAGTGTTTGTTTGAAAATTATTCCCATGCTATTTTTGTCTTGAAAGAGCCCGAACCGACTGTCTCCATGGATACAGAGGGAAGAGGATTTTTTTTTTTTGGGTTGTGGATAGATGAATGTTTATCGAGGTATCAAAGTGTTTTGATTATGTAAGGATGTTTTCTTTCGCCCGTAGCACAAACACTTGAGCGATGCATTAAGTTGGCTTGAGAGAGACAACTTACTGATCTTCTGTTGAAGATTATTACTCTTCTGAGCCCAAATGTAAACCGTATCGTCACCTGGAGCTTTAAAGCTACAAACACCAAACATCTTCAGACTGCAGTGGCTCGGATTGCTGTATCTTTTATCCGACTTCTGAATCCGAGTTTTCGTTAAACGTACGATCGACTACAAAAAGTTCCATACTCTTTCATACAATAACGAATAGAGTATTTAAGCTTCGTCTACTATGTAGCTTATCACTAGCAAAGCTTAGCAACTAGCTTAGAACATGCTAGCAACATGTTTATTCATGCTAGCAATGTGTTAAAACGATAACATCTTAAATCATGTTTGTAACATGTTAATTCCTGTTAGCAACATCTTAAATCATGTTTGCAACATGTTAATTCCTGTTAGCAACATCTTAAATCATGTTAGCAACATGTTAATTCCTGTTAGCAACATCTTAAATCATGTTAGCAACATGTTAATTCCTGTTAGCAACATCTTAAATCATGTTAGCAACATGTTAATTCCTGTTAGCAACATCTTAAATCATGTTAGCAACATGTTAATTCCTGTTAGCAACATCTTAAATCATGTTAGCAACATGTTAATTCCTGTTAGCAACATCTTAAATCATGTTAGCAACATGTTAATTCCTGTTAGCAACATCTTAAATCATGTTAGCAACATCTTAAATCATGTTTGCAACATGTTAATTCCTGTTAGCAACATCTTAAATCATGTTAGCAACATGTTAATTCCTGTTAGCAACATCTTAAATCATGTTTGCAACATGTTAATTCCTGTTAGCAACATGTTAATTCCTGTTAGCAACATCTTAAATCATGTTAGCAACATGTTAATTCCTGTTAGCAACATCTTAAATCATGTTAGCAACATGTTAATTCCTGTTAGCAACATCTTAAATCATGTTAATTCCTGTTAGCAACATCTTAAATCATGTTAGCAACATGTTAATTCCTGTTAGCAACATCTTAAATCATGTTAATTCCTGTTAGCAACATCTTAAATCATGTTAGCAACATGTTAATTCCTGTTAGCAACATCTTAAATCATGTTAGCAACATGTTAATTCCTGTTAGCAACATCTTAAATCATGTTAGCAACATGTTAATTCCTGTTAGCAACATCTTAAATCATGTTTGCAACATGTTAATTCCTGTTAGCAACATCTTAAATCATGTTAGCAACATGTTAATTCCTGTTAGCAACATCTTAAATCATGTTTGCAACATGTTAATTCCTGTTAGCAACATCTTAAATCATGTTAGCAACATGTTAATTCCTGTTAGCAACATCTTAAATCATGTTAGCAACATGTTAATTCCTGTTAGCAACATCTTAAATCATGTTAGCAACATGTTAATTCCTGTTAGCAACATCTTAAATCATGTTTGCAACATGTTAATTCCTGTTAGCAACATCTTAAATCATGTTAGCAACATGTTAATTCATGTTAGCAACGTTAAAACAAGCTAGCAAAATGTTAAAACAGGAGCAACATGCTACATATGTTAAATCATGTTGGCAATGTGTTAAAACATGTTAACAATATGCTAAATCATGTTAATTCATGTTAGCAACGTTAAAACAAGCTAGCAAAATGTTAAAACAGGAGCAACATGCTACATATGTTAAATCATGTTGGCAATGTGTTAAAACATGTTAACAATATGCTAAATCATGTTAGCAACGTTAAAACATGCTAGCAAAATGTTAAAACATATTAGCAACATGTTAATCTATGTTAACAATATGCTGAAACATGTTAGCAATATGTAAATGCTAGCAATGTGTTAAAACGATAACATCTTAAATCATGTTAGCAACATGTTAATTCCTGTTAGCAACATGTTAATTCCTGTTAGCAACATCTTAAATCATGTTAGCAACATGTTAATTCCTGTTAGCAACATCTTAAATCATGTTAGCAACATGTTAATTCCTGTTAGCAACATCTTAAATCATGTTAGCAACATGTTAATTCCTGTTAGCAACATCTTAAATCATGTTTGCAACATGTTAATTCCTGTTAGCAACATCTTAAATCATGTTAGCAAAACGTAAATTCAAGTTAAAAAATGTTAACGACAAGTTAAATCATTTTGGCAATGTGATAAAACATGCTAGTTCATGTTAGCAACGTTAAAACATGCTAGCAAAATATTAAAACAGGAGCAACATGCTAATTCACGTTAGCTACAAGTTAAATCATGTCAACAATGTGTTAAAACATGTTAGCAACATCTTAAATCATGTTAGCAAAACGTAAATTCAATTTAAAAAATGTTAACGACAAGTTAAATCATTTTAGCAGCATGTTTATTCATTAACCAAATGTTGATTCATGCTAACAACGTGACAAATCATGTTGGCAATGTGTTAAAACATGTTAACAATATGCTAAAACATAGTAGCAACATGCTAATTCATGTTAGCTACATGGTAAATCATGTTAATTCATGTTAGCAACGTTAAAACGTGCTAGCAAAATGTTAAAACAGGAGCAACATGCTACATATGTTAAATCATGTTAGCAAAACGTAAATTCAATTTAAAAAATGTTAACGACAAGTTAAATCATTTTAACAGCATGTTTATTCATTAACCAAATGTTAATTCATGCTAACAATGTGACAAATCATGTTGGCAATGTGTTAAAACATGTTAACAATATGCTAAAACATAGTAGCAGCATGCTAATTCATGTTAGCTACATGGTAAATCATGTTAACAATGTGTTAAAACATGTTAATCTATGTTAACAATATGCTGAAACATGTTAGCAATATGTAAATGCTAGCAATGTGTTAAAACGATAACATCTTAAATCATGTTAGCAACATGTTAATTCCTGTTAGTTATATGTTAATTCCTGTTAGCAACATCTTAACTCATGTTAGCAAAACGTAAATTCAAGTTAAATGTTAACGACATGTTAAATCATTTTAGCAGCATGTTTATTCGTTAACCAAATGTTAATTCATGCTAACATGTTAAATCATTTTGGCAATGTGATAAAACATGTTAGTTCATGTTAGCAACGTTAAAACATGCTAGCAAAATGTTAAAACAGGAACAACATGCTAATTCATGTTAGAACATGTTAGCAACATCTTAAATCATGTTAGCAAAACGTAAATTCAAGTTAAAAAATGTTAACGACAAGTTAAATCATTTTAGCAGCATGTTTATTCATTAACCAAATGTTAATTCATGCTAACAACGTGTCAAATCATGTTGGCAATGTGTTAACATGTTAACAATATGCTAAAACATGTTAATTCATGTTAGCAACGTTAAAACATGCTAGCAAAATGTTACAACATAGTAGCAACATACTAATTCATGTTAGCTACATGGTAAATCATGTTAACAATATGCTAAAACATGTTAATTCATGTTAGCAACGTTAAAACATGCTAGCAAAATGTTAAAACATAGTAGCAACATGCTAATTCATGTTAGCTACATGGTAAATCATGTTAACAATATGCTAAAACATGTTAGCAATATGTTAATTCATGTTAGCAATATGTTAACGTGTTAACAACCTGTTAAATCGTCTATGTTTTTCTGTTTTTCTTGCTAGCAGCGTATTAAAACATGGTGACAAAATGTTAAATCTGTTTTTCTGAAACTTTAAACTTAAAAACTACTTCGTACGTTAAACCTTTAAACTTTTAAAACTTTTTTCAAACTTTCTGGTCTGGCTTTCTCAAGCCAGCTTCAAAGTTTGTCATGGAACTTTGTTTTTACAGTCTCATGTCTTCAACACTTCATTTTAGGACAACGAATAACTTCATTATAACCGCAAAAGAATATTGTGTGGCGTAAAAGAGAATAAATCACTGTAACTACAGTCAAAACCTTTGACTAAGTTCAGCTGTTAATGACGTTCAAAACGGTCTAAAGTCCTCATCCACGTTATGTAACTAAACACACTGGCATCATTCGTCCTCAGCTGTTGTCTTACTGACAAGCATTCAGATGTTCTTCACATCCGGAAATACTCTGGCATCACAATCTAGCGTGATAATAGGGCTCAGGATCTGTTTCAAAAGCTCTCATTATGATTTGATATGTTCTTATGTAATTTGGGAATGTTTCATATTTGAAGGGGAGAAAAACTTATGAATCATGTTAGCTACATGCTAAAACATACTAGCAACACGTTAAATCCTGTTAGCATCTTGTTAATTCATGTTAACGTGTTAAAACGTGTTTGCAACATCTTAAATAATGTTAGCAAAATGTAAATTCATGTTAAAAATGTTAACGACAAGCTAAATCATGTTAGCAGCATGTTTATTCGTTAACCAAGTGTTAATTCACGATAACAACATGTTAAATCATGTTAGCAATGTGTTAAAACATGTTAGTAACATGTTTATCCATGTTAGCAATATGCTATATATAGCCTACTACAAGGTAAAAGATACTAGCAATATGTTAATTCATGTTAACGTGTTAAAACGTTTTAGCAACATCTTAAATAATGTTAGCAAAATGTAAATTCATGTTAAAAATATTAACATGTTAAATCATGTTAACAATTTGTTAAAACATGTTAGCAACATGTTAAATCATGCTAGCAATGTGTTAAAACATGTCAGCAACATGTTTATCATTGTTAGCAGTATGCTAAAACATGTTAGCAAATATGTTAATTCATGCTGGCAATGTGTTAAAACATGCTAGCAACATGTTAATTCATGTTGGCAATGTGTTAAAACATGCTAGCAACATGTTAATTCATGCTAACAACATGTTAATTCATGCTAGCAATGTGTTAAAACATGTCAGCAGCATGTTTATCATTGTTAGCAATATGCTAAAACATGCTAGCAACATGTTAATTCATGCTGGCAATGTGTTAAAACATGCTAGCAACACGTTAATTCATGCTAACAACATGTTAATTCATGCTAGCAATGTGTTAAAACATGTCAGCAGCATGTTTATCATTGTTAGCAATATGTTAATTCATGCTAACAACATGTTAAATCATGCTAGCAATGTGTTAAAACATGTCAGCAACATGTTTATCATTGTTAGCAATATGTTAATTCATGCTATTAATGTGTTAAAACATGTCAGCAACGTGTTTATCATTGTTAGCAATATGTTAATTCATGTTGGCAATGTGTTAAAACATGCTAGCATCATGTTAATTCATGCTAACAACATGTTAAATAATGTTAGCAATGTGTTAAAACAGGCTAGCAACATGTTTATCCATGTTAGCAATGTGTTAAAACATGTCAGCAGCATGTTTATCATTGTTAGCAATATGCTAAAACATGTTAGCAACATGTTAATTCATGCTGGCAATGTGTTAAAACATGCTAGCAACATGTTAATTCATGCTAACAACATGTTAAATCATGCTAGCGATGTGTTAAAACATGTCAGCAACATGTTTATCATTGTTAGCAATATGCTAAAACATGTTAGCAATATGCTAATTCATGCTGGCAATGTGTTAAAACATGCTAGCAACATGTTAATTCATGCTAACAACATGTTAAATCATGCTAGCAATGTGTTAAAACATGTCAGGAACATGTTAATTCATGCTAACAACATGTTAAATCATGTTAGCAATGTGTTAAAACATGTCAGCAGCATGTTTATCATTGTTAGCAATATGCTAAAACATGTTAGCAATATGCTAATTCATGCTGGCAATGTGTTAAAACATGCTAGCAACATGTTAATTCAGGCTAACAACACGTTAATTCATGCTAGCAATGTGTTAAAACATGTCAGCAGCATGTTTATCATTGTTAGCAATAGGCTAAAACATGCTAGCAACATGTTAATTCATGCTAGCAGTGTAAAACAGAGTTTGTTCAAATAAGGATGTGATTAATCAGCAAAAACAAAACAAAAAAAATCATATTTTACTATTACGTTTTTACTCACATGAGAACTATAGCCACAACTCATTCAGCATTCATTTTGTTGGTCAGATTGTCAACATTTCTGTTGTGTTTACACATATTTGAATGGGACAAAAATAACTTAAGGTGGATCATGGCTATTCATTGTATTCACGATCAACCTGCTGAAAGCTCATTTCCCGCTCACGCTTCATCTCCCGATCTCTTTTGGCCTCAACCAATGAAACACTGACAGAAAGCAGGTGTGAAATTCTTCCTGTGAGTGTTTACCGTAAGAGGAATGTTATATGGCGATGATGAGCGATTTATTGAGCGAGACAGGTGTGTCTATATAAGTATATAAATATCAACGTATTTAGAAGAGTCATCATTGTTGACGCGCTGCCAGATCTTCTGACCTTTGACCCGTAGAGATGAATCCATCGCCGATGACGCGAGAGAAAGTGCCATTGGAGAACGCTGAGAGTGAAGATGTGGGTCTGTTTGCATGAATCTCTGTTTGTGTTTCAAGTTAAGGAAGGAGGAATGCTTTGATGCGCCTCGGCATTGATCGACCTCGGACGTCCCGGGACACTAAGAACAAGTGTATGACGGTCCCGGCGCTTCCCAGCAGGTGCACGTCAGGACATCTCATCCTCAAGAGCTTGAGATTCTTGTGCAGTGAGTGGATGTGGCTGAGTTATTTAAACATCTTTGTTTATGTAATATAATAGCACATGCTAGAAAGCAGAATATTCATGTAAGGAACAGACGCTCGACGAACTTCTTGTATAAAACCCTCTCCTGTCATTTTAGGTGTTTATACAGTAGTGGCCTATAAGTTTGATTAAACCATCAAAATATGAGGAGAATATTTTGTATTTTTTTAAATATGAGTGAAGAAGAAAACACTGAACATGGTTTATCAGGCAAAAGACTACAGATACAGTGCAATAAAATGTGTAAAAGCATAAATTGACTACAACAGAATCGGTTATTATTGATACTTCATGTGTATTTCTAAGTTATTAATACAGTATTTTCTCAGCTACTGACATTGTTTATCACTGTGCTGAAAAGAAAACAGTGTAGGATTTGCTTTGAAACTTTCTTTTCGCTTCAATTTCACACATTGAATTAAAGTAGAAATACTGAAATAGTATTTAAAAAAAAAAAAAAAAAAAACAT
>CM076071.1:28630000-28662500 GCA_038088235.1 Zacco platypus
GAGTGGAGCGGAGCGATTTTCCTTCTCTGCTTATAGCGTTCCGTAAGTGTTGAAACTCCAGGCCGGGTTTTGTATTTCCTGCTCTGGAAATAAACAACCCGAACAATCCTTGTTATTAATTTATTTGGATGATATTTATGGATAATTTTATTATTATATACCGTTAAATAACATACACCGCAATATGATAACACCATAATACTATAAATATACTCTCTGGGTTAAAAACAACCCAAGTTGGGTTGAAAATGGACACATCCAGGGTTGTTTTAACCCAGCATTTGGTTTAAATGTTTGCCCAACCTGCTGGGTAGTTTTATTTAACCCAACTATTGTTTAAAAATGACTATATGGCTGGTTTAAAATGGAGCCAAAATAGGTTGGAAATTAAAAATCATACACATAAGGCAACAATAATAATCAACAATGAGCAATTTAATAAATGTTAAATGTTTAATTATTATTCAGCAAACTTATTAATAAATGTTAATTCATTAAACATATGTATAAATGTTAATTTACAACATTTCGGGTTCATTTTAAGCAAGCAATACAGTATTTTTTAACTACTCAGCAGGTTGGGTAAACATTTAACCCAACCGCTGGGTTTGTCCATTTTCAACCCAGCATTTTTTAGAGCTTAGTATACCATATTTACTTTAATAACTATATCTTTGATATTTTTGCAGAAACTGGTTATCATGGTAAATTTATGTCAGGGTTGAACCTGTTGCTGCTGCTGTCCGTCAGATGTGTGATGGCATCTCTGTTATACAATTATTCTGCATCCAAGTTTGAAGCCACCTGTTAGCTAGCTCAGAACACCTGATGAAGTTGTCAAGAGCCACCCTGGTGTCTGCGTGTGTGTGTGGAGGCGTATGGCTTAACGCTGGTGAAAGCGAGTCAGTGACTCAGTGGTCAGACATGAAGACGAGTTAAAACATGATGAGAGTGATGACATAAGAATGAAGGATGCAGTCTGTCCAAACCGCGTATGTGCTTTCCATTCAGGGAGTCGACATTCTAGGAATATAATTTACAGCACCTGCCACTGCTATGAAAGGAGCTGCACATAATGCACGCATACAGTCACTGCAGACCTCTGACACGCAAAGGTATTTTTATCCAAATCAGCATACTGTATATTGCTGGAGAGCTAGAGAGATTTTACGTTAAACAATAGGTTTCAGAATCTGTTATAATGCAAAAGTAAACAAAATGGTCTTTGAAATCAATACATTTGAACTGCATAGGTCCAAAACTGGTAACATGACAGAAAGAACTGGAAACCTGACTTTTTAATTTACTTGTTTTTTGTAGGTTGAGCACTTTGAATTTGGACTTTTCAGCCATTACTTGACCCTTTGCGAAGACCCGCCCCTTTTAGTTACTGTTGCTATGACCGACAAGCCATGTGCTCTCGTGCCACTCATCATGTTCTCATGCGGTGAAAAATACATCGCAGTGCAAAGAGGACACTGACAACACGTCGACAGACATGTGAAACAGTTTCATATTTAAAATGTTTAATCAATAAATAGCGTTTAGTGTGGTGACAGATCGCTGTAGCTCCTCGTGAACCGATCATCTCTTCATACTAGTTGATTTATAGCATCAAATAAACATGAATGAACATCAGAAGGAATGTTGTTTCAAGCGCGGAAAGACGTGATTCAAGTTCACCAACGTTAATCTACTAACTCCCCTGACTGCTTTATCGGACAAAATGGCAAATTCGGGGTTATGATTGGTCAGATCGCCTGTCAATCAAACTGTTTTCGAAGGGTCAATTAGCCACACAACGCTTGTCCTTATTGAAAATGAATATTTCCTTTTACCCTATTATCTTTTTCATAATTTTTATAGATGTTACACAATCTGTCCATGTTGGCTTGTCTAATTTATCTACTAAATTACAGAAGAATTGACACCACTACGAAAATTTCGGTAACACTGTACAATAAGGTTCATTAGTTAATGTTTAACTAACATGAACTATCCATGAGCAACACATCTGTTACTGTATTTACTAATCTTCGTTAACATAAGTTAATGAAAATACAGTTATTCATAGTTTGTTTGTTAGTTCACAGAGCATTAACTAATGTTGACAACATTTTAATAACGTATTAGTTAATGTTGAAATTAATAAATGCTGTAAAAGTGCAGTTCATTATTAGTTAATGTTAACTAATCTTAACTAATGAACCGATATTTCATTACTATTGATCCTTGGTGGGAAGCTTAATTAATCACCTATTTAAGCTTCCACGATTTTGATCTGAGTATTTTGTATGTAAGAATAATAATAATAATAACTTTATTTTATATAGTGCCTTTAAAGGAGCTTCTTTACAGTATAATGAAAATACATATAAAATTATAAACAAAATACAAAATAAATCAAACCAAGAGCACATGAAGGATTGAAATAAACAAGAACCAGCAATGATCATCAGAATCAACATCAATAATCTATCTTAAAAATGTTTTTAAATGCTTTTAATAGATAACGACTAAAATGTAAGGGTCCTACGATAGAGCCCTGAGGGATGCCAGTAGAAACTGACCCAAAATCAGACCAGTATTCCCATAAAGCAACAAACTGTCTGTGTCCGGTCCAATAGGATCTAAACCATTTTAAGATGTTGCCGGAAATACCAAAAACTGTTTCAAGTCGGTTCAGTAAAAGAGTAGAAAAATATACCTGGAAGAGTTCTCGGAATAAATAACTGTTTACAGATCTGATTTTGGTTCTGAGATATTTTTTTCCTCTCCTTTAGTGAATAAGGATCTAACCATCTGTTCTGGCAAGAGAAGAGAAGAGCAGAGCAAGAAAAAAGAAAAGAAGACATCTTGTCTCTGTACTAATTGGCTTGGACGGTCATGGCGCATATGGTGGCCTATAACTGATATGACCTCTGGATCTGCAAATTTCATGATGTCAGAAACAGGAGAATCCGAAAATCTCCCAGAATGCATTATGGAGGAGACCGCACCTCCGTGTTGTACCACAGACGCTGAGGATTGTCATAAATCCAGCCAGGTGAAAATCCACATCCAACGCTTTCGATCATTTTACTCTTTAGCTTTTCCCTTGTTTCATTTCCTCCTTTCATTTTCCTTTAATCACGTTTTGTTTTCTTTGAGCAGCCAAAATCAGATGGACAGCTTAAAAAGAAACTGAAGGTAAGATTGCAATTGAATCTAATCATTAAAACACCCTCCCTTCATTTCATTTATGAGTTTATTTACTTCTCTAGCTTCCCAGACGTTTATGTTAGATTGATGGGGCTATACTCGGCAGAATATTGCTTTTTGAATCATTCTCTCTCTACTCGGTGGGTAAATGTCATTTGCTACTGACTGTTTAACCTCAACAGTTATGTGCTTCAGTCAGAATGCCATTAGTAAACATTGCATTCACTCCCATGATAGTACAAAGTTACCCAACATCATAAAATAAATCCCTCAGTCAGTCTGGGAGCAGCTCCAAATACTTTAAAAATAACATAGTTACACTTTTCACCCTGTATTGTTGATCCAGTGATCGAGAAATACAATCACTGGAGCATCACTGAGTTTGCTTAATGAAAATTGTGACATATTTAAAATAATATCTATGCATAACAATATAAAGGTCAGAAATTGTATCTCCAGAATTGTATGTTTTTT
This sequence comes from Zacco platypus, assembly GCA_038088235.1. NCBI lineage: Eukaryota > Metazoa > Chordata > Actinopteri > Cypriniformes > Xenocyprididae > Zacco > Zacco platypus. The sequence continues at coordinate 28,633,676 of CM076071.1, forward strand.
GTTTTTATTTTAAACAAATGGGCAAATTAAAATGTATTTTATAGAGTAAGATGCAATTGGCTATTTCTATACTTTGCGTTGTAGATTTCACTTATAGTTGGCTTTATGTCATATTGCGAAATGTGTAAAAATAAAACACAAATATGTTCTAAGTATGTTTTTCTAACATTCTCATTATGGAAATATTGATTCTGATTCTGTTCTCTGAACCATTTTTTTAAAAATGTTTTTAAAACGTTTTTTCTTGGTTATGCGAACATTAATGCAACATTCCATTTTATCATTTTGCAAACATCATGCATTATGGGAATGTTCTCTGAAACAAGTAGAAACATCAGGGGGGAAAAATCTTTGTAAGCGATGTAAATAAAAAAAAAAGTTTGCTAATATTTCGGCGAACGTTTTGCGAACATTGAATGAACATTCTATTAATGTTACTGGAGGAACGTTTGCTCATAACTTTGAGAGAACCTTCCCGGAACATTAGCTGACGTTCCCTGTTCGCTGGGAAAATCAGGTTAATAGTTTAAAAGGCTACAACCATGAAAATATCTCCCCACTTCCTTTTGTGACCAATATACAATATGTTTGGAATAACGTATGCAGTAATAACGTGCGCCGAGAACAGCCCTCTGTAGTAATAACATTTCTTTTCCTTTGTGATGCGGGGAAGGAGGTTATTGAATGAATATGTGCGTGTGTTACAGGCCAAAGGGAAATTAGTTCGGAGCACAGCTGTATGTGATGAGTCTTTATCCACTGAGGAGAACAGCAAGGTGAGAATCACTCTAATCATCGTCTTCCTGTCCTCTCTATAACCTAAAACACGATTACAGTCTTGCATCCACCATTAGAGTTAATTTTGATGGTCTGATGGATATAGGACACGCGTAAGTGAATCAAGACTGTTAGTGTCTGTCGTTAGTGTTCCAACAATAAGGAGTTTTAATGGTACATTGCATTTGGTCTCCCAATCCTGAATATGCGGTTACATCCATTGCATGAACGATATAGTTTGTGAAGGAACTCTGTTCTGTCTGGTTTTAGGAAAACGAGAGCAAGACAGGTATATCTGATAACCATGATGACATTCCTGAGTGCGATGAGGAGGATGAGCAGAAGAGCATCACATCTAAAAAAACAAGTTTATCCAAAGGTAATTTACCTAGTTTGTATGTAATGTATTGTACTGCAATGTATTTGTGTATCGTGTACGTGAATCTGTGCACATGAAATCCAAACATATTTTAGCTACATTCTTAAAAATAGGGCGCAATTTACTGTATTAGTTTGACTGAATTTTCTGTATTTATTTTTTACAGGTGTTTTGCCTGTATTTTGAACTTCATTGCTTTGTGTTTTTAGGTAAAATTACTGGATAATGTCTGGGTATTTTTTACAGTGAAAAAAATTAATGTCTGCAATTAATATGGGATAATTAAAGTGTTAAATATAATGCAACATCCATTTAAAAAAAAAAAGCTTCCAAGTGAACAGATTTTTATTTTTATTTATTTTTTTTAAATATACGTCCTTTTTATTGATTCTAAATTAATTTGAGGATATATACAATATCATTCAAAAGTTTGTGGTGGATAAGATTTGTTGATAGTTTTAAAAGATGATGTCTTTTATGCTCATCAAGGCTCCCTTATTTATTCTATTCAAAAACATTAATATTCTGAAATATTATTACAAATTAAAAGAACTGTTTTCTGTTTTAATGTATTTTAAAATATAATTTATTCCTGTGATCAAAGCTGAATTTTCAGCATCATTCCTCCAGTCTTCAGTGTCACATGATCCTTGTGATTATTATCAATGTTGTATCAATATCTTAATATTTTTGTGGAACCCATAATACACTTTTTAAGGATTCGTTGATGTATAGAAAGTTCAAAATACCAGCGTTTATTTGAAATAGAAAAGTCTTTACTGTCACTTTCGATCAATTTAATTGCATCCTTGTTAAATAAAAGTGCTAATTTCTTTAAAAGAAAAACTACTGACCTCAAAACTTTGAAAGGTAGTATGTTTCTTACTAAATATTATTTAATATTAATATTTATCATTTAATTTTATTTAATTAATATTTAATATTATTTAAATAATAGATTTATTATTTAATTTTTTTAAATAATTATTTAATATTATTAATTAATTGCAGAAAATGCTGATTAATTTATGTTTAATTGACATGCTTCCAGTCCCTTGCCTATGCATATGTGTATCTTTTAGAGCCCAGTCTGGAGTACACCGACTCCACAGGCATTGATCTGGAGGAGTTTTTAATCACTACTTTGAAGAGCAGTCCCAGGTGCGTAAAAGATTGAAAATATCCCCTCATTCTCCTCCGTCCATTCGAGCTGAATCTGTTTATTTTTGGCTTGCAGGGACCGACTGATGCTCTTAAAACTCGAACAAGACATGACCGACTTTATGACAGACAACAGGTACCATTCCATGCATGTCTTTCATGGTCTAGAGATAGACACATTTGTAATGTGATATAATGTGTCTCTTTTTTTCTCTCCGCAGTTCCTATAAAAAGTTCCCTCAGATGTCCTCGTATCACAGGATGCTGGTCCACAGGGTCGCAGCTTATTTTGGTCTGGAACACAATGTGGATCACAGTGGAAAAGCGGTGATCATCAACAAAACCTGCAATTCCAGGATGTATGTGTGCGTTATACATGTGCATTTATGAAGGAATGGATTTGAGTGTAATAACATAATGTTTTTCAGACCAGAACATCGGTTTGCTGAACATGTTCAGGATGAGAAGACCGAGGAAAGAAGATTAATACTGAAAAGAGACACCAGTCAAGAGAAAGAAGACAGTCAGGTTTGGACGAATGCACCACTCGGGTATAAAAGAGCTAAGAATGGCTCCTCTAATAGCTCTGATCTTTGCGGCTGGTTAACTTGTGTCTGCACGTCTGCTGTTGTTTTTTATAGCTGAGGGTTCCATCCCTCAAAGAACAGATGAGGAGCAAGTCAATAGAGGAGAGAGAGGAGGAGTACCAGAGAGTCCGAGAACGCATATTCTCACAGGACGTAAGAAAACACTGAAAATGCACACACAGTAGTACCAAAGTCCCTTTAAGGCAAGTCATTTCACTCTGCGGCCATCTTTGAATCGCCTCTTTGAATGGCGAAACATCAAATTCTCCAGTGATGTTCACCAAGCTTATGAATACATTTCATATTTGAAGTCAACAATGAAATCTGACAACTGTCTCATAAATGTTGTTTCTAAATGCTCAAATCATGAGGATCAGCCAATGCACATGTTCTAAAGACTTTAGCAATCAGCAATTGGCTCTTTTATTTAGAAGGCGGGACTTATTCCGACATATTGTTGCACTTTCTCCCATTCAGAAGTTGCGTCCCACTATACGCTATGCACTTATACACTATATACTTACATACAATGTATTGTGTATTGTATGAATTTTATAAGGTTATTAAAGCTGCGACAGTGTGTCCAACATTCCACAGTTAGTTTTTTCGGTTAAGTATTTATTTTTACGGCAGTATTTATATTACAAAACGTCATAGAATAGTACAGTGCGCAAATTGGGACACACCTATAGTAATATGAGTGCACCGTCTGTCTAAATCTAAAGTCTTTGGTAGTATATTAAAGTTTGATTTTGTGCTCTTTTATTTTTCAGTCCACTTGTCTTTCGCAGAGTGTTTATATTGAGACCAGGTAAAGCTCTCTTAATAGTCATTATTAAGAATATGTATGAAATGTTGCATTTTATTACATTTTAATATATTATTTATATAAATAAATATAATATTATTTTTATATAATTCCATTAATTTTATATGATTTTAGTATAGTAGTAATAATAATGTAATACCGTTCAAAAACATGAAGTTTGTATTTTTTTTATGTTTTTGTAAGAAGTCTCTTATGTTCATCAATAATGCATTTATTTGATTCAAAAATACAGTATGAACAGCAATATTGTGTATATATTATTACCATTTAAAATAACTATTCCTATGATGCAAAGCTGAATTTTCAGGATCATTCCTCCAGTCTTCAGTGTCACATGATCCTTCAGAAATCATTCTGATATGCTGATTTGCTGCTCAAGAAACATTTCTCTCTATTTTTGTGGATTCCATGATATATATATATATATATTTTTTCATGATTCTTTGATTAATAGAAAGTTCAAAAGAACTGCATTTATTTGAAATAAAAATGTTTAGTAACATTATAAATGCCTTTACTGACACTTTTAGTCAGTTTAATGCATTCTTGCTAAATAAAAGTTTTAATTTCTTTAATAAACAAAATCTTACTGACTCCAAACTTTTGAACGGTAGTTTAATCCAAAACAAAGTAATCAGTATTTTGAAAACCGTGTAACTGCTTTAAATTTAAATATGTAATTTTATCAATAGAACGATTATAAATCAATGGGCTGCACTTCAACTTTTCTCTTCCTTTATTTATATTTTATCTGTTTTTAGAGGTCCAGATGACAGTGGTATTCTCAATGACACCCAGAGAAGACGCCAACTCTTTAGGTGAGAAATTATTATATATTATTATATATAAAATCCTGTCACACACACACACAGGTGTTATTTCATGTCAACAATTCATGTGTGGTATTCCAAAAAACACTTTCAACAATGCTTTTCTTGAACTGAGAACTCAAACCTCTTTCAACAACTTATTATGATTCATTTTGAGTTCTGCAGGGGTAACAGGGATGGTTCGGGTCGGCTGTCCGGCAGCAGGCAGAGCAGCTTTGAGCTGGACTCTCATTGGAATGACCCCCGACCTTGGAGCAGCACAGATTCGGATAGCCCAACGTGGACCTCTAAATTTGCGCACACTCGTTCAGACAGCAGCTCCAAACTCTGCAAACCAGGTGCAAAAATAATACCAGCCTTTAGTTACCAATGAAAAATACTTAATTAATCTCATTTACATTTACTAATACATTGTTAGGATCAAAAGTTGTACCTACACCATTAATTAATAATGCTCTGTGAGCTTTTATGTCTTTATGCCACGTTATATTCTTAGCATGGCATTGAAATATTCTATGCAAAAAATAACACAGAATGTCTTAATTTTATCTTAATTACAGTAGCACACTTTGATGATCATGTCACATGATCAATGTCCGTATTTGATTAATGACCTATAGAAATAGTGCCTCATAATGTGCCGTTGTTTCTGTCTGATCACTCAAACAGTGTCTGAGTCATCTCTATCATACGCTCCACCCAACAACAGCCCTGCTTACATTATCGTTCCTGCTGAGTCATCAATTCCTCCTGGGAGCATCTTATTGAATCCACACACAGGTACACACACACACACTCTCCTACACAACAATGCACACCCACAATTCACTAAGTAGTAGCTGACTCATCGGTTCAATCTGCCTGTAAGTGTACTCATCAAATAATATTTCTCTTTAATGAATACAATGAATGTCTTTTAGGGCAGCCATTTCTGAATCCTGATGGAACTCCAGCTGTTTACAATCCACCAGTAAGTCAAAAGCCCAGTAACCAGCTTAACCCAGCACAGTCGCAAGCTCCTCCCCCTCCACCTCAGCAGCAGCCAATAGCAAGCCACAGTGTCCCACAGGTAAGTCAAACATATAATGGAGACTAGTGGTGTTATTTCGGTACCATATTGGGCGTCTGATTTTGTTTTATTTATCTGTATTGGTCGATATCGCCCTGTTTTTAAATTGTGATTATCATCTCACAACGCTCACTTAAAGTTCATCTTAAAAAATACTAAAAATGTATATTTTTTTCAAATTTTCAGTATAGAATTTAGTTTGGAGGTTTCTGTAATTACAGTCCTAGAGAACATTTCCCTTTTTTTATTATATAAAATCAATAAAATTCACAACCTGTCGTCTGATTTCTGGTTTAGGTTCAGTACTCCTCGGTGACGTACCTTCCCCCTCAGCAGTTAAACGTCTCTACCTCTCAGCAACACCCAATAGAACAGACTGTAAGTGAGATTTTTTTATATAATATATATATATATATATATATGTATGTATGTTTTTTATATGTGTGTGTGAATATATATGTGTATAAAACATGGAAATTTCAGCTTTGACATTATAGGAATAAAATACATTTTCAAATATATTAAAACAGAAAATGTATATTTTATTAGTTTCTATTAATATTTGAATTGCATATATTTGTATATTATTGTATCATTTATATTATTTATTAAAAAATTAAAAATAACATATTAGAAATTTTATTTTAATAATATAATATTGAGGAAAAATATTTATAATACAGTATTTTAGAAATGTATCTGTATTACTAATAATTATTGTAACATTTCATAATATTGATTTAGATATTAAACTGTTTTTTTTTTATTTATATTATAATACACATTTAATATACAGAAAATATAATATTTCACATTTTATGGTAGTGTAGATAAACTTCTTTTTTGCTTCTTAGAGGGAAGACATTAGCGCTAAGTTTGGTCACATGACCTTGAGTCGCCAGTCATCTGGAGATCTTCCAGATATGTCGTCATTCTACATGCAAGGAGCTCCGCCCACACACAGCTATGCTCCGCCTCACCACGGTTACGCTCCGTCTCACCATTCAGACAGTTACATGAGTCCTGGAATGACACTGGCTCCACCCACAATCCCACCCCCTCAGACTCAACAGAGCGGCCAGGTACTTCATCATCAATGAGTCATGGGATACGATGTAATGTCATACTGTTTGTCTAATTATGAGTCAACTCTGGTCTGCCCTCTTAGGTTTCAGTGTACAGTTACCCTGTTCAGTGTCCCAGTGCATCTCAACAATACGCAGCGGGCAGTTACAGCACACAAACAGGTACAGATGAAGGCGTGCGTCACTTACACTCGAGTCTCACAGTAGTCGGAGAGGGGGCCGTTACACTGTAAGAGATGGTGTCGCTGGTCTCACAGTGAACCGGTCTCTTTTCCTGCTATTCATATCAGCTCTCATATGACGTTCAAGTCTCTGTGTTGTGTATCCATGCATAAAAATACATTTACAAATAAATAAATAAAGAAAGAAAAAACATTTATTAAATTGTGTTGGCTGTCATTTTGAGTCTGCAATCACTGTACAGTTAATAAAATCTCACACATACTTGTCAACATTTCTCTCAACAGGATACACGCCTGTGATATCTAACCAACAAGGCTGCCCAGGCATGATGGGAGGTCAGATTCTACCCCAAACACAGCAAGGCATTATGGGACCTTACCCATCCGTATCCTCCTATCAGGTATTGATGCAAATAAGCAAACTACAGAGAATGTAGTTCTGAATTTCAGTCCATGCACATAGATTAATATATATTAAATAATTTTTTTTAATATCATAGTTTGTAATATTTAAATCAATATTATGAAATGTTACAAATAATTATTAATAATACATATACATTTCTAAAATAATAAATGTATTATTTTTCTCAATATTATATTATTCAAATAATATTTCTAATTTATTATTTAATTTTTTTAATATACGATATAAATGATACAATAATATACAAATATATACTAGAATATATTAATAGAAACTAAGAAATAATAAAATAATTATAATAATAGCATTCTAAAATGTGTATATATAATTATTATTGTTAATAATTAATAATATTTTTATCTTATTTATAAAATAATACTAAAATAATATACATATGATTAAAATTCATATATAAAAATAATGAATAACAGTTATAACATATTCTAAAAATGTTTAAAATTAGTCTTTTAATATTTCTATTAATGTGAATATTTTTAATTTTATTAATATGTAAAATATTCATATATTATGTAAAATTAAAATAATGAACAATTCTAATAACATTGTAAAATATATTTATAATTATTATTTTAATATTTTTATTAATATATTTACTATACACATTTATTTTTATTTTTATATATATATATATATAATATAAATTATTGTAGTTATTATAGTAATTATTACACACACACACACACACATATATATATATATATATATATATATATATATATATATATATATAATTTAATTAAAACTATTAATATATTAATGGAAATATTAAAATAATAATTCTTAACAAAATGTAAGTGCATGTGCTTTCCTATCATGTCTCTCCAATCAAGGTACCACAGCAGCAGCAACAGCCGCAGTCTTATCCATCTGCAATGCTGATGTCAGGACAATGTGGGCAGACACAGTGTCTGGTGCCCCCTGCTGGACTTCAAGTGTACTGCAACTCTTTGGCCTCTTCCCCCCCTCCACCACTCAGTATGATGGGGGTCTCCTTCCAGTCAAGTAGCTGCAAAAATGGCTGTAACGTTAATCAGAACCAGTGCTGGTACTAAAGGACACTGTGTATTCACACATAGTGTTGTTATAAACCCATATGCATATTCAGTATTTGTAGCTAAACACAATGTTCTGTACAGCCTGTAGCACTCGAGTCTGCTAGCGTCCTTCAGATTCAGCCTTTTCTACTCGGTCAGAAACTTGTTTTGAATTTTATTTTACATGGAGACTGATAGCATCATGTTTAACTTGCTGTTAGAGCATAATTTATACTATTTATATTATTGTGTTTTTGCTTAATATCCATAAAATATATTTGAATAGTATATGATACTATATTTATCTTGTTTATATAGATGGCTATATTACATGAGTGAGGAAAGAAACTAGATTCAACAATGTAGAAACATTTTAAAATAATGTTTTGTTTGGATGTAACATTTGACCAGATCTGGACAATATCTAAGTGGCATTTCTTAAATATTAAGAAACCTTTTCATTGGTGAACTGTTTGATGGCTTTCTGTATGTTTTACTCAGATTCAGTCGATGTTCTCATCGGCGTTTGAGGTTTTGCTGACATTTCACTTTGGCGTTGGCCTTTTGAGACATTCAGATAAATGTTTAAATGTAGCTCGCTAAATTAAGTGGAGTAATTTTGATTAAAACAGCTAAGATGTAGATTTGATAAGCACACAATAAAACGCCCTCTGTTGGGTATAAGAGAGAATTACAATAACAAACATTCATTTGTTTAGGATTGGCATCAATTCAGATTCTCCAACGAATCATTCAGACCGAATGAACCGCTTCACTGAAAAGATTCGATTCAAAATAACGACGAATTGTGGATTGCAGGTGCGTCGGTAGACAACATGAAACATTACTGATTAATCCAAAATGTTATCAATATTATAATGGAAAATGATTCTCAGGTCAGTGATCTCCAATTATTCCTTGTTTTCAATCAGCGGTTTCGAATCAGAGCTAAAAAAGGGCTGAAATTGTTCAAGATTCAGTTTGATTCTTAGCACCTTCACATATAGTAAATGACTGTTTCAAACATGCATTATTCGGAGAAGAACAAGGTTTTTAGTATAAAATAAGTCTACTAAAGTCGTCAAGAAAGAATCTAGTGCCACAAGTTTAAATGAGCTTTAATAGAAAGGCACATATACAGCCAGAATGTGAGAATTAAAAGCTTTTAAATGCAGAAACGGTTTTAAACTAAACTCCTCTAATCAGAAGTGACAGTCTGCTGGATCAGCTCAACTGCTTGTTCTGTCGTTCATGAATTCAAGTATGTCAAAACTAAGTCACAGCCGTGTTCATCTGAACTGAGATCCGATTACCCCATTGGCTCTTTTTTACCCCCAGCTTTGTGTGTGTGTGTGTGTGTGCTTGTGTGTGTGTGTAACGCCCGTGCGTTTTTAATGAAGGTATGAACGAAGGTCATTTGTGTGTGTGTGTGTGTGCTTGTGTGTGTGTGTGTGTAACGCCCGTGCGTTTTTAATGAAGGTATGAACGAAGGTCATTTGTGTGTGTGCGTGTCTGTTTGTGTGTGTGTGTGTAGGTGGATGAGGGTGGAGGAAGGGAAGGGGTCTGTAACACTGGCTCACAATCAGAACTTTCCAGTTTAGCAGAGTTGAGTGGGTGTGAAAAGTCTGTTACATTAATGGAGGTTAAATAAAAGCAATAAATATAAATATCTTTGACCCAATGACATCATGATGTGAGAAATGTACCTGTGCTTACAAAACGGAGAGTTAAAAGAGGACGAGATGCGAGGGGAAAAAAAAGGGCAAGATTCACAGGTTCTTAAATAAACGTGTTAATAAGGTCAAACTTAAGTTAGATTACAAGGCTATGATGCTATGCAACTAAAGGTATGCGTTCCAGAGAGCACACGGAAAAAATAAAAACATGCAAATCGCATCTTTCAGGTTGTGGGATCGGCAGCCATTTTGTTCAGCCTGACTGTACTGCTGCGCTTTAATGAAAATGGCCACCTTCACATACAAAAATACACTTAAAGCAGTTGCGGCCGCAGCGTCTGTGTGTGAACCTCGAGAGAAAGGTCTGAAAAACACATGAAAACACACAAACGCAGAGTTGAACGCTGCCTGAATGATGGGTCGTACTACACCTGTCTATCTCTAGCACTCATTCAATCTCAATCCTTAAAACGCTCGTCTCATTGGTCATTACTGACTGATATCCACACAAACAGGCCCAGAAACGCACAAATACAGTCCCAGACTCGTGATGTTGTTCATTCAGGCCCGTCCTGCTCGGCCAATGAGAGATCAGCAGGGTGTTGGGTGAAACTTGATTTTTTTTTTTGGCTGTAGAGGGTCTGAAAGCTTACCAGCAAAAACACACACTCACACACAAACAAACGATCTACTGCAGTACTGATGGGCCGTATTCATCCTTCTTTTGCTCCCGTAGAGGTATCTGTGTTTCAGTGGTGCTCGTCTCCCCTCTTCACCTTTGTTCACGCCATCCCCTCCTCCTCCTCCTCCTCCACCCGTCGTCTGATCTGTTTCTTCCACCCCCCGTCGTCCCGTGCCTCTATTTCTGGATCTGAAAGATGAAGAGGCGGAGGTTGATGTTTTTGGCAGCCAGCAGCTTGTTGCACTCCACGCTGTCGCTGATGGGCAGCAGGGCGTACTCGGTTTCGTTGGCGTCGTTGGAGAAGACGTGGTGCTGGATGACGGGTTTGATTTTCACGTCGTCGTACGGGCCCTTCAGGAGCAGGAAGGAGCACTCCAGTGCAGAGTTCACTTTGCTCTTCAGGATGAGCTGGAAGGAGAGCGTGCGCTTGCAGGACAGGTTGGGGTTGCGCTCCGAGTCGTTGACCCGCGCCTTCAGAACCCAGGTCTGGTTGAGCACGGTGAAGCGCGGCGTCTCGTAGTACAGTCGTGTGATGAAGTCGTCGGTGCGGTAAGGTCGGAACTGCACCTCTGGAGCAAAGATACATGAGATTTCAGGCTATCAACTTACTTCACAACACATTTTTGTCCTTTAAGCAATTTTCTGGAACAGTTTATGTAACAGAGCTACACTTGTGAGAGCTGTGCAGGTAAACTTCACTCCCCTGATCTCAAGAGGTGGACTAACGACTGACACTAGAAGCTGCGGTCGTTAATGTCTCTGCCTCCCATGCTGGAGCCGGAGGGGTTACATTAGTGCCGTGACCCGGGTGGGAGTGAGATCTAGGGAGGTGAGTGGAACGGAGGCCAACTAGAGACGGCAGTCTTTAGTTCGAGCACCTGCCTCCCATGCCAGAGACGCCGAATAGCACCAGAGGGGTTAACATTGGTGCCGTGACCCGATTGGGAGTGAGGTTTGCGGGGTGAGTGTAACAGAGGCCAGCTAGAGATGGTGATCTTTAGCATCCTTATTAGCGCATTCGCCTCCCATTCTGGAGACGCTAATTAGAGTCCCACTCAGAGCGGGGCGAATAGCACCAGAGGGGTTAACATTGGTGCCGTGACCCGAATGGGAGTGAGGTTTGCGGGGTGAGTGTAACAGAGGCCAGCTAGAGATGGTGATCTTTAGCATCCTTATTAGCGTACTCGCCTCCCATTCTGGAGACGCTAATTAGAGTCCCACTCAGAGCGGGGTGAATAGGACCAGAGGAGTTACATTGGTGCCGTGACCCGAATGGGAGTGAGGTTTGCGGGGTGAGTGTAACAGAGGCCAGCTAGAGATGGTGATCTTTAGCATCCTTATTAGCGTACTCGCCTCCCATTCTGGAGACGCTAATTAGAGTCCCACTCAGAGCGGGGTGAATAGGACCAGAGGAGTTACATTGGTGCCGTGACCCGAATGGGAGTGAGGTTTGCGGGGTGAGTGTAACAGAGGCCAGCTAGAGATGGTGATCTTTAGCATCCTTATTAGCGTACTCGCCTCCCATTCTGGAGACGCTAATTAGAGTCCCACTCAGAGCGGGGCGAATAGGACCAGAGGAGTTACATTGGTGCCGTGACCCGGATGGGAGTGAGGTTTGCGGGGTGAGTGTAATGGAGGCCAGCTAGAGACTGTGATCTTTAGCCTCATTATCAGCACACTCGCCTCCCATTCTGGAGATGCTAATTAGAGTCCCACTCAGAGCAGGGCGAATAGCACCAGAGGAGTTACATTGGTGCCGTGACCCGAATGGGAGTGAGGTTTGCGGGGTGAGTGTAATGGAGGCCAGCTAAAGATGGGGATCTTTAGCATCCTTATTAGCACACTCGCCTCCCATTCTGGAGATGCTAATTAGAGTCCCACTCAGAGCAGGGCGAATAGGACCAGAGGAGTTACATTGGTGCCGTGACCCGGATGGGAGTGAGGTTTGCGGGGTGAGTGTAACAGAGGCCAGCTAGAGACTGTGATCTTTAGCATCATTATCAGCACACTCGCCTCCCATTCTGGAGATGCTAATTAGAGTCCCACTCAGAGCAGGGCGAATAGCACCAGAGGAGTTACATTGGTGCCGTGACCCGAATGGGAGTGAGGTTTGCGGGGTGAGTGTAATGGAGGCCAGCTAAAGATGGGGATCTTTAGCATCCTTATTAGCGCATTCGCCTCCCATTCTGGAGACGCTAATTAGAGTCCCACTCAGAGCGGGGCGAATAGCACCAGAGGAGTTACATTGGTGCCGTGACCCGAATGGGAGTGAGGTTTGCGGGGTGAGTGTAACAGAGGCCAGCTAGAGATGGTGATCTTTAGCATCCTTATTCGCGCACTCGCCTCCCATTCTGGAGACGCTAATTAGAGTCCCACTCAGAGCAGGGCGAATAGGACCAGAGGAGTTACATTTACAATTAGGTTTCATTTGTTAACATTTAGGGATTTCACTCAAAAATGGAAATTCTGTCATTTCAAACCCATATAACTTTCGTTCTTCTTCAGAACACAAATAAAGATACAAGTTTTAGTAAACAAAGCTCAAGAACGTTTGCTTGAATTTCAATTTGAATTCAATTTACACTGCAGCGACAGATGCAGACCAACGCAGACAATCGCCAGATTACCGACCCGTCACTTCTCAGACGCTGATTCATCATGTTGTCTGTTGCCGTCTGTCAGTACAGTGTGATTTGGCGAAGCGATCGTGTCTCTTCAGAAGACTTGGTTTAAACATCTCAATTCATATGGATTCATAATCTCTTTAAGAATGTTTTGAAGCATCAGAGATTTGGGTAAAAAGACTTTCGATGGAGGGACGGAAATCGCTCAGATTTCGTTAAAAATATCATTGTGTTCCAAAGATGAAAGAAAGTCTTATGCATTTGGAAGGAGAGTCATAGTAAAGGGTCTAAATATGCAATGAAATGAGACTCAAGGTTTTTATGTACCTGTAAAACCGATCTTCTCAAAGCACAGCAGGCTGAATATGCTGTTGTAGAGCTGTAGCTCTCTGCGATGGCTCTGGTCCATCTCGTCCAGGATGCCCATCAGCTCCATGCCGGTTTTGGATGGGTGGGAACACTCTGCCTCATGAGCGCTGAGCTCATGGAACGGCCCCTGCCACGGGCAGCCAATCCGCTTGTACTTGCACTGCGTCACTCTATTTCCAAAAGAAAAAATAAAAATTTGAAAGAAATGGCCAACCAAAAACTGTATCATCACACAGCTCTCTATATATAAAGTTGGATATATAAGCCTAACCAACTTTAACGGCATTCATACTAGATGAGACACTATTAACTATGACTTTTGCCTCAATAAACTCCTAATTGCTGCTTATTAAAAGTAAGTTAGTTGTTAAATTCAGGTATTGGGTGGGATTAAGTGTTGTAGAATATGGTCATGCAGAATAAGGCATTAATATGTGCTTTATAAGTACTAATACACAGCAAATATGCATGACTATAAGCAATTAGTTAATAGTGAAAATTGGACCCTAAACTGAGGAGTTATCATATTTATATATAGCAAATCTTTACTGCTTGATCATATACATCAATACTACTGTCCAGCTCTAGTATGCAAAGCTGCTTTGAAACAATGTTTACTTAGAAAAGTGCTTTACAAATAAAAAAAATGTTTGCATTGTATCTCAGTTTGCTTGCTGATTGAATGTAAAATTATATAAAAGGTGAAGAGATTTAATTTTTTGTAAGTCAATGCATGTGTAGTCCAAGCCAAACTTCTGTATTTATACATATTTTTGACTAGATTAAGATGAGCGAATAGGGAAGATTCACTAAACACGAATTGCACCCACGCAATTATTTGCATCAAAGTCCCTTTAAGAAAAGTCATCTTGGTAATGCTGGAGAGAGATTTGATCACAGTGGCTTTATATGTGATGCTAAAGCACTTCTGTAAATCAGTCTAGATAAAGACATCTTCTAAAAATCATCTCTTTACGTGTGGATTTGTGCCTGGTTACAATTCATTTTTACAAGAAAACGGACAAAAACATCTCTTTAAAAAAAAACTTTTCACAAGTTGAAGTTGAAGTCACCATGAAATCAAAAAGTACAATTCTTATTTTTTATGGAATATTGCAGTATTTATTATAAAAGAATAATCTGTGCACAATAATATTACTTTAAAAAAAACATATGCCCTCATAGTCTTTAATCAAAAACAGTAACATTCTCGTTGCCTCGCAAAGTCGTCTCTTCTCTGAGAGATGGTTGTCCAGTTTCAACTCTTCCCCTCCAGCAACCTGTCACTCACAGGAAACGATCGGAACCATTAGTAAACGACAACCATCCAAGCAAAAAGATGATTGTGATTTCCATTTTAGGATAACTTTAACTGCACTGGGCTATTTAGAAAAAGACTTTGAATATGGTACAATCCAGAACAAGCCTAACAGTGCAAGAGTCCATTCATTTTATCCATTGGGAAACTGATTTTTAATGATAATTTATTAACCATTTAAAACAGAGTGAGCTTCGAGGTAAAAAGGGTAGTCGTGGCCTAGTGGTGAGGGAGTTGGGCTTGTAATCTGAAGGTTGCCGGTTTGATTCCCACGCTGGCAGGAAATGAAAGTGTGGATTGTGAATAAACCGCACTCTCTCCACTTTCGATACCATGACTAAAAGTGCCCTTGAGCAAGACACCTAACCCCTAATTGCTCCCTTTGTAAGTCGCTTTGGATAAAAGCATCTGCTAAATAATGAAAAATGTAAAATGTGAATCAATGCTATGTGCTTTTGTTGAAGTCTTCAGTCCGCATTGTTTCAATTTAATTTCAAAATAACCATGTTAAACAGCAGAAATTAATGGTGAAACCCAACATTACCCATGATTCTGTACAAAAAAATTCCATATTTTATATATATACATACATACGTACATATACACATACAGTATATACAGTGTGTATGTATATATATATATATATATATATATAAATAATCAGGGCTGGGTGGGTTACTTTTAAAATGTATTTCACTACAGATTACAAAATACAGGCTTCAAAAAGTAATTGGTAACGTATTTCGTTACATTACTCAAGTTTAGTAACTTAATCTAAATACTTTAGAATAGTTTGGAATACTAATAAGTGTGGAACAAACACAAAAAAGGTCATTGCAAGTTTTTATCTCACAATTATGACTTTTTACCTCAGAATTGCGTCATTTAAAGTTGTAATTGTGAGTTATAAAGTCAGAATTATGAGATATAAACTCGCAATATTGAGAAAAGTCAGAATTATGAGATATAAACTCACAATATTGAGAAAAGTCAGAATTATGAGATATAAACTCACATACTAAATTCACAATTGCAAGAAAAAAAGTCAGTATTGCAAGTTTATATCTCCCAATTCTGAGAAAAAAGAAGTCAGAATTGTGAAAATTGTGAGGGGAAAAAAGAAATTGTGAGCAAAAGTTGCAGTGACGAGTGAATTATAAAATGACTCACAAAACATGAAAACAGTGGAAAACATGAAACTTAACTCCACTTTTTCAGACGGTCAGAGTCAGAGAATCACCAATTGCTGTTTAAATGACATTAAAATTCAAAGTAATCACTTTGATTACAGATGTAACTGTAATCTGATTATCACCCATTTAAAATGAAATACAGTTACTCACATTTTGTATTTTAAATACGTAACTAAGTTACTTGTATTTCGTTACTCCCCAACCCTGTATATATATATATATAATGTTAATGTTGAACCGCTGCAGTCACATCAACTGTTTTAACGATGTCTTAAGTACCTTTCTGGACCTTGAAAGTGTTGATTATATTTCTGACAACTGACGAATCATGAACCTCTTGGATTTCATCAAAAATATCTTAATTTGTGTTCTGAAGATGAACGGGTGTAGAACGACACGAGGGTGAGGAATTAATGACTGAATTTTCATTTTTGAGTGAACGAACCCTTTAAATACACAATCTTATACCTTTGTCTTTTTGTCCAACTTTCAAATGCATTTTTTTTCATAATGCTGTGATTCTCCTCGTAGCTGGTTGGTTTGGCTAATGGCTTATAGCACTTTAACAAAAGACTTTTTAAAAATCCCAATGGGAAAAATGAATGGAAAAAATACCAAGGCTGCTGAAAAAACGGGCAGACACCAATGCACTCCGTTTACCGTTGCGCTGAAAAGAATCGTAACGAATTTAAAAAAGTGATTGTGGAGCGCTACACAAGTGTTTAGTGAACCCCCCCCCCCATGGCTTTACATACATGTTGAGCGTAATCACGCTCATTCAGGTGTCTGTTTTGTGAATTGGTGCAGCAGTACCTGTCCTGGCACTCCTCTGTTCGATGGCGGTCGAGGCTGGAGCGAGGGAACTGTTTGAGGCAGTAGCTGCACTCAGAGGGCAGTTCACTCACGGCTTTCTCCACCGCCAGGTTCCTGCAACACAGACTCTTACTTATCTCACAGCGGCAGTTAGGACATGTGGCCTGCTCCTCTTTTAGACGCGCATCAGCAAGCAGGTGGATGAAGCAGCCTGCGCACATCAGGTGCCCGTTTGTACACTGTGAAATGAGAGCACACATCTTCAGCCCACGGTGCAGAGCACAACAAGAGCTCAAACCATCTCACAGGGATTTTTATGCAAAACACAAGGATGCAGGTTGGCATCTCCTCATTTTCCTCAAAAAGAGACAGATTTGGAAACAAGGGGAAACAAGTAACCTCAATTTTGAGATTAAACAAAGGCTGAAATCAGCCCCTATATACCCTTAAATAAGGCACTATTTGAGGAGACAGCCATTTGTAGAGGTGTCCGAAACCATAGTGGACGTTATAGAGTACACTCATTCAATCCCATAATGCACTGCAAGCATCTCGCCAGGAGATGGCGCCCACAGCTGAATCGTACATCCATCCGTTTTTTCAAACCGCTGGTCCAATGTGGGTACAGCATAATATCTTACAGGTATTAATTCCTTTTAATACCCATCCTTTTTATAAGTCGCGGTTTTCCCGTGGAATTTGGCTACTTTAACACTGTTGCCGCGGGGTTTTTTTTCATGAAGTGGCCCCAAAATAATGTGATATTTAGCTCCTGGAATTTACATGGGGAACCCAGGGAAAATGTGGAAAAATTAACCAGTTGGAGCGTGATTTTTTTTTACCGGGTGACCCCCCTGAAATGCGATTAGGCTAGTTTTGGACTAGTTTTGCGTAACAATTGACCCTTCGCAAAGACCCGCCCCCTTTAGTTACTGTTGCTATGTCCGACAAGTCACACGCTCTCACGCCACACATCACGTTCTCACGAAGTGAAAAATACGTTGTCGAGCAAAGAGGACACTGAAAACACGTCGACAGACATATGAAACGGTTTCATATTTAATATACCGTATTGTCATTTTTTAAAGAAGTTTAGACAATAAATAGCGTCTAGTGTGTGTTTAATGTGTGGTGACAGATCGCTGTAGCTCCTCGTGAACCGATCATCTCTTCATACTAGTTCATTTATAGCATCAAATAAACATGATGAACATCAGAAGGAATGTTGTTTCAAGCGCGGAAAGACGTGAGGACACACAATTATTCAAGTTCAAGACAAAATGGCGGATTCGGGGTTATGATTGGTCAGATCGCCTGTCCATCAAACTGCCAGAGAAGAGTCAATTGGGCAGGTTTTGTTGTGAAAACCTGGCAACCCTGATCCCAAGTTTAGGGAGCTGAAGTTTGTTTATAACAGGAACCCTGATGATTTCAGTGTGAACAGGATGTGCAGAGAAAACAGGAGAAAATTCTTCATTTCACACATAAACGGAGTTTGTTTTTGATTTGTAAGTGGATCTTAAAGGGGAAAAATAATAATTATTAATGAAAAAATATGACCCTTTAAAAGGTAAGGAAACAATTCCATTCCTCGTATAAAAATTTAAATCAATTTGCCATTTTCTTTCATCTCACTTGCATCTAAAACTGTACAGGGTTAGTTATATTTACTATATGCGTAAATAATGCATAATTACATGCGTGTAACAAGGACACTAAAGTGTTTCCCAAATAATACTGTCACAAACAAACACATGCAACATAAAAATGGGATTTTAAAACGATGTTCAAAGATAATTCTTCAGCCATTCTCAACCAAAACAATACAGCTCTGGAAAAAATTAAGAGACCACTGCATATTTTTTGTTATTTTGACCAGTTGATGCTTTTGGCAAATAAATGCTCTAAATTACAATATTTTTATGTGGAATTTGGGAAAAATGTCAGTAGTTTATAGAATAAAACAAAAATGTTAATTTTACCCAAACACATACCTATAAATAGTAAACGCAGAGAAACTGATAATTTTGCAGTGGTCTCTTAATTTTTTCCAGAGCTGTATATTAATATTTTTTTTTTAGAATTAGCTTTTATTTTTATATTTTCAGTTTTAAAATTTAGTTATGTACTTTGGTCATTCAATTTTTTTTAGTCATTTTTACTTTTTTTTTTATATTTCTTTTTAGCGTTAATTTGTTTTAATAATTTTTAGTAACTGATTTTATAATCAACAACATTTATATTTCAGTTTTATTTGCATGAACAGAATATATTTTAATTGTTTTAGCATTAGTCAACAACAATAATAATAATGACACGGACGCAATAATTTAGTTTTATGATTAGTACAAGGTTTCATCTGAATAATTCTGTTGCTGATCTCGGTCACCGGATTCTGTCGAGTCCGCTTTTGATTAATTCAGTGGGCAGTTGATTTTCATCCTGGCTTGTTTGTTTGGCTTCAGGACTTGCACATGTTCGTCTCATTTGATAGGATTCAAACCCTGATTCGGTAATAAACGGATTACACGGCATGAGCTTAATAGCACTGATGCGCTCCGACACCTCCCCGAATCACATGCTACTTTCAGGGGTCAGTGTGAGAGGATGTCAGTGTTCTCTGTGTCTAATATTTCCTCTTTAGATTTAATATAGGGCACAACAGTCATCACATTAAGACAAAATGTATCCATTGTTGTGTCATTCAATGGACACCTGTAAAAAAAAAAACATATAAAAGGAGGGTATGCAAATCTAATCACACGCCAGACGTGTGTGAAAACATGAGAGGAAGTTCTTTTACAGCTGGTTTAGCCTGTGGCTTCAGAGGGATTATATGGGGTGCATATTTGGGGGAGGGGTGATCAGAAGAGCCCGGCAGTGATTGGGTTAAACAGGTCATGTGACCGCCATGATTGTCATGTTGGGCTTTGAAGGCAAAAAACAGCTGCTCAGGTCTGCATCACGTGACGTGCACCATCTGAAACCTTCACAAATAACATCATACCAGCTCTTACAATAAAAAAAAAAAAAAAAAAATGTACCTGGAATGGCAAATGTGTGATTTTATTAGACATTAGGAGTCACAGACACATACAATAGACAATCACAATGACAAAATGTGTGTCATAACAGGCTAATATCTATAAGGATGCTGTTATATATCATGCATAAGGATGATACAGAGCATTCTCTGCACTGTAAGCTCCATAATGGCTTTGTTTACCTGGTACACCGAGGCTTTCGGCAGGTCCAGACACACCGTGCAGCACAGCACCGAGTACAGGCGCTCCTCGAGCTTCCCCGCCTCTCCTTCCTGCTGCCTCACGCGCTTCTTGGGCGGCGCGTCCGGGTCGGCCTCGGAACCCGAACCGTCTCTCCGCACGCCGGACTCCTCCTGGATACCTGCCAGTCCGGCGCTCCCCGGACCGGCGTCCAGGGCGCCCCCCACAGGACCGACACCCAGACCCGATGATGAGGAGCCCGGGGCGGCCGCGACGCCTAATTCCATCCGCTCTTCCATCGAAGACATCCGAATGAGTCACGGGGGATGTTCGGGCTGACGGAGCACAGGATCCGCTGAATGTCAGGGTGAGCTGGTTGGGCTTTAATAATGGGGGTCTGGACAGCCAACAAAGCACTCCGTTTTAAACCATTCAAATAGGTTAATTTAGGGTAATATGACACTAGGTTATGGGACCGTGAATATAATTTCATCTGTGTTTTACTGCGGTTTGGCCTGCATGAATGCCTTTGGATATATCTCAGGTAAGCTTCGGCTTGTAAAGAGAGAGAGAGAGAGAGAGAGAGAAAAAAACAGCTAAGACTCAACAAAACAACAGGCTGTTGTTTAGTGCCGTTATCCGCCGTGACAGCACGCACACGGCGACTCTCCGCGACCCGGCCGGGCTCTTTCCCTCCGGTTCACCTTCCGATCACAACCGAGCCACTCCGACACGATCCGAATTCGCCCGGAAGCTTAAAAGTTATCAGTTTGCTGCAGAGTCTCTTCGATAGTCCTTCCCTCAATCTACACTGCCATCTTTGTTTTTTTCCTGTCTGTCTCCTCCTCTCCCCCTGTCCGCTTTGTCCCTTTCTGATTCCGCCTATCCGAGGTCGGTTTACTCAGCGCGAGGTGAAGAACAAACGAATACCGTCCGCCGTTATTGAGCTGTCAGTGAACGCGTTGCCAGTAGCAATGATGGCCGCGCTGCCCTTCTCGTTCGCGCTCCCTGATTGGCTGCGACAAATGTTGTGCTTCATCAGATGACTCGGGATATTTAAAGAGCGGTGCGTTGCGCATGCGCACCGGCCCCCTGCGGGTCATGGCTGAAGCTTTTTTTTTTTTTTTTGAGAGAGAAAGGTGATCAAAAACTTTTGTATTTTGAATAGCATGCGGCTTGGTTTTCTTAGTAGATGTGTTTACATTTTATTGTGCTAGTTCGTCGTATTATTGTCATGGTGAGTATAGCATAAAAAAGAGTAAAAAGGTGTTCATACCTTTTCATAAATCCCATAATACTCCTCATATGCGACAAAATGGCAACGTCATCGTGGGTTCTTATTCATCTAAATTATAATACTTGACAGAATAATGTCATTTTTAACGGATTTGTAGGTTTTTAAAATTGTACATTTTAAGCTACTTTATAAAAAAATTCCACTATTTAACGTTTTTTATTATTAATATTATTTGATCCGAGACCAGAGTGACCCCTGAGGGGGCGGGGCAATGGCCTCAGCCAATCAAATAACGTGGACCAGTTTGGGCAAGACAGCTGTCAGTCTAGCTTTGTGTGTTTCCTGATTATAGACTGAAAACTATAAAATATATATAGCAATGTAATACAGAAGGTATGCTGAGATTTTTTATGCACCTCTTAAATGCACTTAAAATACCACATTTATAATGAAGGTTGAAGGAATAAAGTCATTAATTATTACCTCTGAACTGTTTGTTTCATATTTTTCGTTTTTGCTTTTACAGTAACGATGATAAAGATGTATTAATTGATGATAAAGATGTAATTATCTTCATAAATGCTTCAGCAACAACAGTAATGATTGAATATTATTTGTATGCATCAGCCTTTAAATGCCCAATATATGTCATAAATGTGTGTAATTTTGTAATTACATAGAAAATGTGAACGGAACAACGATTAACAGACATTTTATCATCATAAAAACATTGTTTTACTCACCAAATTATGGAAACGCGTTTCTGAACAGCTGATAAAGTTTAATTGTGACGGTCTAAAACATTTACACAATGTTTCAAAGAGGCTAAATAACTTTAGAAAAAAAGCTGGAAAAGACTAAAACAAATATAAAGATGTGCTATGAAACAAAACACAGGAAGACGAATAATACTAAACACTTTTAGCGTAGTGCTAGCCAGTCTACCCAACTAACATTCCCACACATATTGGCACTCAAGTTACAGAGGCCGAACTTGACCGATACGATTTTGATACTTCTTAAAAAACAAAGTCCTTCCTTATTTGAATTGTTTTGGTTACACTTCATTTTAAGGTGCCAGAGTTACATTGTTCTTAGCCAAATAAGCACTACTGAGTGGTTGATTATGATTTAAATTTTTTAACTTCAGTTAGTGTGTAATGTTGCTGTTTGAGAATAAACAACGTCTTACGACACTCAAAGTTCAATGCAAAGGGAGATATTTTCTTTTACAGAAATCACCGTTTATGGACTACAACAAGCCGGGTTGGTGACATCACTAACCCCAAAATTTACATAAACCCCGCCCCCCGTGAACACGCAACAAAGGGGGCGGGGTCATGTTGGGCTGCTTTAGAGAAGAGGAAGAGTTGTTGTAGTCGAGTGTTGTTGATGCCGTCATTTTACGCCGGACTGCTTCACAAACGAGGGTCAATTCAAGGAAAAAAGACGAACATGACGACACATGCTAGTGATGAGTTGATCAACTCCACAGCAACTACATCAATTTATCCACTAACTGTTCAGAAACGACTAAAAGTTGAACTTCTTCCTGAGTCTCTCCATCAGTTTGAACACTTTCCTCATTTTGTCTGCGTGAGATTCTCCAGCTTTGTTGTTGTTGAGCTGTTAAAGCTCCGCACTTTTCTGGAAAGGGGGCCGGGAGCAGCAGCTCATTTGCATTTAAAGGGACATTTAGTAACGTGTAACTACGTCACCTCAAAGTAAAGTGTCACCAATGTGTCTTTTTTTGCAGTCTTTCTTTTTTAAACACAGATAAGGAAGAAAATGTAGAATTTAGAGGCTTGCATATACAAAAACAACATTATATAACACAACGTAAATGGCCCTTCGTCCTCTAGCCAGTAAATAATCTCATAATAATAATAATAATAATAATAATAGGTATTTCATTTCATTTGTGACCTGTAGGCTCACACGGAATTTACACTGAATTCGTATTTGTTTATTAAATATCGCTAGTAAGAACTTGCACTTATTTAACCAGATTTCTTGTGCAGATTTCTTCCAGGCCTGGTGATCGGGACAACTTTCAGTCAGTATCAGTGCTTAAGAGTATATGTGTACAGTAAATGTTGTTTATGGTGTTAAATTTTGTCTTAGACAGTTGTACTGTCCCTCTTTTTTTACATTCACATGGCTGTGTCGTCCTTTTGGTCATTTCACATGTCATTGGTTTCTTCTAGTCACTTGTTCATGCTGCTTCTTCAGCCTTCACTAACTCATTACTCAGCAGGTAACTCTTGTTTCGTGTCGGTGTCTTCTTGCTGTGCTGGTTTCTCAGGTACATGCTGATCTGTGGTATTTTGCTTATTTGTTGAGGTGTCTTCAGCACGGGATGAAGTTTGTTGGGTGCTCATCATGTTATGAATCTCTTCAATCTGCTGGTCTCCGGCATGTGCGTTAACATCTGGTTCATCGTTATTGTTCAGTACGTTCTGGTGAATTTGCGCTGCATCTGCCAACATCTCTGGTTTGTGAGAATCTCTCTTATTAATTTCCAACCGTCTGCTCGGTTTCTGCTGGCTGTGCCTCTCAGATGTGGCCTTCGTCGCCCCCTCGTGGTCTTTTTGTGCTGTTGCGTGTTGAAGCCAGTCATGCTGCAGGGTTTGACTAGCCGTCAGACGCCGTTTCGGGTTGACCTCCAGCAGAGCCCTGACTAGAGCTTTCGCCCCTGGAAAACACAGACATCAACACTTCACAGCATCTAGATTACAGTAGATCTGAAGGGTTTACAGGAACACTTCAACCAAAAATGAAAATTCATTTATTTAATACCTGGTGCACGAATGAAGCATCATGGAAGAAAGAAACTACATGAGGTTGAGTAAATGATGACAGCATTTCCATTTTGGTGTGAACTAACACTTAAATCTCGTTTTAAATATGTAGAGGGTCAAATGTTGGAGTTCAAGATCTCACCCTCGGATACGTTATCCCAGTAAGGGGACAGAAAGTGGACTTCTCCCTTCTGGATGAGACGAAATAGTTCCTCTTGATTACGATCTGGACTTCTGAACGGAGGAAACCCACTGAGCAGCACAAACAGTATAACACCCATCGCCCAAACGTCCACTCCAACACCGTAACCTGTAGACATATGCATATGTATTGGAAATATCTGGCACTAATCCAGTGTACTTAGCTGTTTTGTGTCCAGCTGAGACTTTACCTGTCTCAGCAAGTATCTCTGGAGCGACATATGTAGGTGTGCCACAGACTGTGAACACTGGCTCGGTTACCACCATGGCTAATCCAAAATCCGCCAACTTCAGATTCAAACTTCCATTGCCATGCCGCTGTACCTTAGAATCAGTAAAAAAAAAAGAGATGACATCAGCTGTTTTCAAATGCATGTCCAGTATACAAAAGTGGTTGCAAAGTAGCCTACTTCAGCTTGTTTCAGGTAATGATCTACTTTTTCCAATGAGTGGCTCTACGGCGCGAGATGAGTGAATAATGGCACGCGCTCACCTGACGCTGCCCTCCCTGATACGCCATGCCAAGCCGTTTTGACTTTTATTCATTCTCAGGATATGAACTTGTGATATCAACAATTACATTTTCACTAGTTAAAATGTTAATTCTTGATACCAGGAATTAGATTTCCACTAGTATAAACTATAATTGTTGACATCAAGAACTGTATTTTTACTATTGAAATCTCGCCATAGGCTGCCATTCAAATTCAATTGTTGATATCAAGAATTCATTTCTTACTAGTTGAAATTCCAGTTTCACATGTCAGGAATACAATTCTTACTAGTAAAAATGCAAATTTCTGATATCAACAATTGAATTTCTACTAGTAAAAATGTTCATTTCTGATATCTGAAAATGAATTCCTGATATCAATATATAATTTCTGATATCTAAAACGGTCTTTCTTACTAGTAACAATCACATTCATGATATCAGAAATTAACATTTAAAAAAAAAAAAAAACATGAAAACAGTCGTGGATCTTCAGGTCATGACAGGACAGTTCAGTTGACTGTTGGGCAATTTTTTTTTATAAATTCAGTCATTTTGTCTTGTTCAGGACAGTATTAAATAAAAATAACAACATTTTTATGATCCTCTTAAAAGTATTAAAATGTTGATGAAACTTAACTCCACTTTTTCAGACGGTCAGAGTCAGAGAATCACCAATTGCTGTTTAAATGACATTAAAACTCAAAGTAATCACTTTGGTAATCTAAAACACTTTTCAGATGTAACTGTAATCTGATTACCACCCATTTAAAATGAAATACAGTGACTCAAATTTTGTATTTTAAATACGTAACTAAGTTACATGTATTTCGTTACTCCCCAACCCTGACTATATGTTTATCATTGTAGCCTTGGTGTGGCTTTGAGTAACATTACCAGAAGGTTTTCAGGTTTGATGTCTCGGTGTGCAATGCTCTTGTTGTGGATGTATTCCAGAGCCTGGCTGATGTCTGTGATCATGTTTGCAGCACTTGGCTCAGTAAACCTGCCGCTCTGAGTGATAGCGTCGAACAGGTCTCCGCCGGTGACCAGCTCCATCAGCAGGTACACATGTGTGTCCGTGTGATGAGAACGAAACAGCTGGATGAGGCGAGGGTGCTCCAGACTACGCAGCAGTGCGATCTCATTCTGGATCATGTGACCTCGTCCCTGCAGCTTTGCGTTGTCCACAATCTTCATGGCGAATGTTTCGGCCAGGCCTCTCACACGGCACTCCCTGACCACCGCAAAGTTCCCGTCTCCTACCACGCGGCCCATGTCGTAGCAGCGCTCGATGTCCTCCAGCGATAGTTCTGACCCGTCAGGTGGAACGTTACCCAAGTCTTTCTGCTCCACCGTTTCCTGCTTACTCATGTCCCGCTCGGCTATTGCCTCTAAAGCAAGAGCGTTTTGAGGAACAGATTTTGTATTGGCTTTCAGCGGTTTTTCCAAAGAAACCATGCTGTTTTGAGAACAAGGAGTTTTATTACTGGGGTTATTTGGCTTGTCCGAACATCGACTGCTTCTGATTGGAGGAATCGGAGGACCGCATCCTCGGCAGCTCCGGCAGTAAATGGCGTCTCTCTTTCTTTCCTCCTTCTTCGGCTCCTTCTCATCTTCTTTCTGCAGGTCAGCTTTCCTCTTCCACAGCCTTTCTCTCCTCACCTTATCTTTTTGCCTTCCAACAGGCTGCAGGTTGTTGACAGGTGGTCGGTTCAGCTGTCGATCGTGTACCGCAGGCAAGGACATCTCAGCCCCTGGATCATCATCATGGAAACCACTATCCGCCTTAGTGGCCTTGGGCCTCAGGATACGCTCCCATACCCTCAGCAGGTGTTCGCAGTGGCCGGGGTTTTCCGGATACAACTCGTCCAGTGCCGCACTCACATCGTCAAGCGACGGTCGGCTGTTTCCAAAGGCCAGGAAGGCGTGATCAAAGCGGAAGAAGTCAGCAAGGCTTTGGATCTCTCGGCCGGAAGGGCTGAAGAGGCGTCGTATTCGAGAGTTGTTCCAGCAGGGGAAGCCGAGCGCCTCGGACACATCCGCCACGAGCTGCTCGAACGTCTGCACTGCACGGCGGTTTAACAGCAGCGAGATCTTCCGCACGCCGTCCTTTCCACACGGTCGCACCACGGTCACGATCCGTGGGCGAACTGGGCTCGATTCTGCGTGTCTGGCATGGTAGCCACTCGCCCTGGGAACTCCTGCTTCCTCCCAATGACACACGGGGCTTTCTGAAGGCCTGAAGTCTGCGGGCGGCCTTCGGGGTCTCGATCTGTGCAGGTAAGAGGGGAGAGGTTGCCGAGGGGCGGCATTTGGGCATTTTGGCAGTTTAATCCTTTGATCTGGAACACATATACTTTTTGTTAGTAGAGCAACTAGAAACGCTCCGTTCATCAAGAGCGCAGCACGCAAAATTGCTTGATCAGATTTTGCAGGGGGGGAAGCTTACACAAGCGAATTAAAGAGGAAGTGTGCAACATTAATAATTAAGAGCAGGTGTGTATTGAGGAGCAATGCCGAGACATGCAGATTCTCAAATTGCACCTCATGCTCCAGGGGTAACGGAAAGGGATCAAATCTGATCATGTCGGATCACTTTACTCTGCTTGCGCAGCTTGTTTTCTTTCTTTCTGTCTTTCTTTCTTTCCATGCATGCCCTAAACACACGTCTTTAAGTGCAAGGATGCATTAAGAAATTGAACACCAAAAGCAGCCAAAGATGCCGTTTCACTTTTAAGTCACTAAGAAAGATCTTTTGAAAGGACTGTTTCCAAAGCAAAGCCATTGTGAAACTGTGTATATAAATAAATAACATAATGTTGAAAGACGAAGGCCTTGTTTCACAGACAAGGGTTAGATTAGGCCTTAGATCAATTAGCAGCTTTTATAAATGTGCTTTAGAAGGAAAAAAAACGTTACTGATGTGACGAAACAATGGCACTGACCTATTTTAAGATTTGTCAGTGCAAGTTGCTTTCAGTTAAATCTTGTATTTTAGTCTGGGACTTGGCTTGAGCCTCGCCTTTGGTGTTATTTTTAAATTTAATTACATCTGAATGGTGAAAAATGTTGTTGATATACATTTATCAAAGGGTTAGTTCACCCAAAAATGACATTTCTGTCATTAATTCCTCACCCTCATGTTGTTCCACACCTGTAAAACCTTCGTTCATCTTCGGAACACAAATTAAGATATTTTTTGATGAAATCCAAGGTTTTTTTTTTTTATCCCCCATATAAAGCAACGCAATTACTGTCATTCAAGGTCTATAAAAGTATTAAATACATCGATAAAATACAGTCAGCGTGACTACAGTGGTTCAACCTTAATGTTATGAAGTGACAAGAATACTTTTTTGCACGCTTTTTGTGTTCCAAATGCTGGCTCAGTAAAACTGAGTCACGTTCTGAAGTAGAACCTGGAAGAGCTGTAATGAAAATAGCGTAGGGGAATGACAGGGGAGAGACGAATTGACCTTTCGCAAACAGTTTGATTGACAGGCGATCTGACCAATCATAAACCCCGAATCTGCCATTTTGTCCAACAAAGCAGTCAGGGGAGTTAGTAGATTAACGTTGGTGAACTTGAACAATTGTATGTACTCATGTCTTTCCTTCTGATGTTCATTCATGTTTATTTGATGCTATAAATGAACTAGTATGAAGAGATGATCGGTTCACGAGGAGCTACAGCGATCTGTCACCACACATTAAACACACACTAGACGCTATTTATTGCTTAAACTTCTTTAAAAAATTATAGTATTTATAGTATATAGAAACTGTTTCACACGTTGTCAGTGTCCTCTT
>CM076071.1:28670000-28790000 GCA_038088235.1 Zacco platypus
TAACTTCAATAAAGAACTTTTATTTTTAATTTAAACTCTAATTTAAACTTTTAATTTTAAACTAGTTAGCTTTAATATATCGTTACACTTGTAGCACTTCAACTTCAACGTATTTATTTCATTTATTTGCAAAGGCAACATTTCTTGATTATTGATGTTTGATTTAAATTTTTTTTATAAACTTCTCACTGTAAATAAGTCTTCTTTTGAGTCTTGAGTCTTAAAGGGACGCAGTGGTGGAAAAAAAATATTGGATGTAAGAAATTTAAAATCTTATGCGTTCTCTCACGAACGTTTTGCATTCGCTGGCAAATAACTCAAAGTTTTTGCATGAGAACACAAAGAATCCTCCCATCTCATTTTTTCCCCCCATCACCATGTCCCTCTAAGGCCTCCGTAGGGTGTAGACCCTTTTAGCATGAATTTAACGTGTACAATTCTTCTTTATTGCAATAATCTGTGTGCACCAGATGTCTAACGTTCGTGATCTATAAAACAGCTGCTCACGTTACGAACTATAAAAAAAATTCAAGAGTTCAGCATTGCGTGCAAATCCTGACACTCACACGCTCAAACAATTGTCCGTTTCAAACCTTTCTTGCAAAGTTTTGAAAAACGATTGGGTGTTTACTGTACAAACAGCACATGACACGACTAGATCTTCACTGCCTCTTACTGAGCAGAACGGCCAAACGCGATCAGTCAGAGAGTGTAGAGGGTGGGAAGAACGAGTCCTCTGACACAGGGTCATGTCCTCAGTGGCTTGTAAAAGAAAGGGAGAATATGGCCTGACCCGGGACCCATATCAATCACTGCTTCGCCCCTCCTCCCGCGCTCTCGCTCTGAATGAAGGTCTTTGCACTAGATGTTCCACATTTGTAAGTTGCTTTGGATAAAAGCATCTGCTAAATGAACGAATATATGCAACTAACAAAAGTAAAATATTTCTCACAAAGACATTCATTTAAGCAAGCGAGATGTTGTTTAAAATTAAAGGCACCACTAAAAATTAAGTGATGTTTGTTATTTATGAAATAATTCGGGTAGGGATGTTTTTAAAGGGACAGTTCACCCAAAAATGAAAATTCTGTCATCATTTATTCGCCCTCAAATCTGTATGAGTTTATAAGATATTCTGAAGAATGTCGGTAACCATATAGTCAATGGTCCCCATTGACTTCCATAGCTTTTATTTCCATACTATGGAAGTCAATGGGGTTCATCAACTGTTTGGTTACCGACATTCTTCAAAATATGTTCTTTTGTGTCCAGCGGACGAAAATCATTCAGGTTTGGGACCACTTGAACATTTTTGGTTGATCTATCCATTTAGATTTGCAATTTTGGATATTTAATTATATATATATATATGCATGCATATTTCCTCTATCTTTACATTTAGATTGAATCAGTCAATTGAAAGCATTTCATAACACCGTTAAATGCAATCGCAAGCAAATCTCAAAACGAACATCCATTTTAAATTTGTACATTATAATGTTGTGATGCCTAAATTTAGTTGTAGCATTTTAGCTTATACAAAATAGCATAGACTTTTAATATCAGCCGGAATTATTATCGGTGCATCCCAAATTTGACGTTTCACGAGTGTCCAAAGTGGTCAATAAAAACTGTCTGATGCATATGGACTTAGTAAAGAAAGTGTCATTCTTTAGAATTTCCTGCATTATTTTAGCATAGTTCCTCAACTTAATGATTCTATTGTTCTTGATTCATTGTCCCTCAGTCTCCCCGTCTCTCTGACCCCCCCTCCCGCCTGTCAGTCATCTCTCCTCTCCTCTCCTGGCTTTGCTCCTCCCTCCTCCACCCCCCAAGCTGAAGCGATGACATCACAAACAGCAGTTATAAATCAGCCAGTAAGGTTGCAGAAGCTCAGTGCTACTGTCTTACCCTCCTCTCTCACTCTCTCTCACTCACGCTTGCTTTCTTTCTTCCTCGCTCTCATTCTCTCGCTCTTGTTCTCTCACTCAGCTCCAAACATGGTAGATGTTTTTGTTGGATCGTGGAACTTGAAGGAGAGCAAGAATTTCGATGACTACATGAAAGCTCTCGGTGAGTGTGACGTGATGTGTGTGTGTGTGTGTGTGTTTTACAGCTAAATGTAGGGTGTGCCTTTTGATGCAAGTAAGCACATGTAATTTGGGTGTGTGTTTCTGATTGTGGGAAAGGAGATCTGAGCAAGGTGCATGGTGCTGTGTGTGTGTGGGTGTGTTTAAGATGGAGTGCATGTGGTGCAGGGAGGGTCTCGATGAACCCCACACACACACACACACACACACACACACATGTGCTCTCACACACAACCACATTCATGACACGACCACGTGTGACTATATAGAGCAACTGCTGTTGTCTTGTATAAAACACAATGAGCCCTTTATTTTGCATTGAACTCATTTAGTGCACACTGCATGTATAATTTGAACTGTATCGTGATCTTACATGTCTTGTCAGATGTGATATTTTGAAATAGTCTTGAGTGAGTTGTGGCTTAAAAGAGGAAGATGGGGTAAAATGAATCTGTGTGCATGTGTGTGAAAGGAATAGATGGAGGAAAGTGTGGGTGAGACCAAGTGGGCGATTTCTCTTCTTTTTTTTGTTCTTCTGTTCGACTGATTTCAAATTCACTGCTCTCCAGTGAACTACAGTGAACCCTGATGTTCTGCTCTTTATCTGTGGTCAAAGAAGACCACGTCTGCATTCAGTCCCTCGCAGTATTTGCTGAACAGATCAATAGGAACTGCTGTATTCTCCCAAAACTGTATTTGCATTGCTGATTTGACCATTTTGACCGTTCCAGAGTTTGGTTATTTGCAGAGATGTGTCCATTCGTGACTAACCACTGAATATATATATGCAATCTTTGTTTAATTATTAGTAAATGCCCTAAAGCTATGCAGATGCTCTTGCATCTCATTAGCATTTTTGCCTTTTAGGAATATTTTTAACTAATATTTAAAATAATATTAATAATAATAAAATAAAGGACTTTATTTAAGCCCTTCAGAATTTTTTTCGGTTTTAAAATTTTTTTAAAAATATTTTTATATTTAAGCCCTTTTAGAATAAAAACCATTTTAAAAAATTTAAACCCTTTAGATTTTTATTTTAGGACTTAGATTACTTTACTTTAAAAAAAATAAAAATAAAAATTATAACAGTTTTCTGCTTCTTTTGAGTACATGACCATTTTTAACTTTAGTTCTTAAAATATATTTAATTATATATTTTAATTTTTTTTTAATATTTCATATTTAAGGACTTTAATTGAGCTGTAATGTGTCCAGAGCAATTTATTCAGCTGTTTATAATTTCATAATTCAGCTTCTGTAGATTAATATTTAAAGGTATCTGATGTTGTTCATGTGAATTCTTCTACATGTGCACTGATGAAATGGCTTCACCCATTTTTATCAAAGTGTGTTTATTTATCAGGTGTGGGCTTTGCCACGCGTCAGGTCGGCAGCATGACCAAACCCACAACCATCATCTCCAAGGAGGGCGACGTCGTCACACTTAAGACCGTCAGCACTTTCAAAAGCACAGAAATCAACTTCAAACTGGGAGAGGAGTTCGACGAGACCACTGCAGATGACCGTAAAGTCAAGGTGATAAAACCTGCACTCAGTCTAAAGCCACATATAATTTCACATATAGTGAACTGAGTGGTTAACATTGTCTTGGATAACACAATAGCGGCTTGTTGATGGCAAACAAGGGCCTCTTAGAAGCCCCAATGAGAGTTTGACCTGTCCCGTGACCTTCATCGGGTCAATCATTAATCTAGGCTTGGAAACGCCAGTCATCAGTTGCAAGAGAAAAAAAAATGAGATCGTTTTCCAAATAAGAACGGTGTCTTATTGCTCTGTTTGTGTTCAGTCTGTGATCACTTTAGATGGAGACAAACTGATTCATGTTCAGAAATGGGATGGTAAAGAGACGACCCTGGTCCGAGAAGTCGCGGATAACAGCCTCACTCTGGTCAGTACTGTGTGTACTTCCAGCAAATGCGTCT
Organism: Zacco platypus; assembly: GCA_038088235.1. Classification (NCBI taxonomy): domain Eukaryota; kingdom Metazoa; phylum Chordata; class Actinopteri; order Cypriniformes; family Xenocyprididae; genus Zacco; species Zacco platypus. Next base: position 28,674,037 of record CM076071.1, read on the forward strand.
TTGGCTCAGAACAGGGTTATAAGAACAGTCAGCAAAAGCATAACCGGTTCTGCTGCCATTTAGTGATTACTCTTGCCAATATTTATGACTGCATGATTGAATACACATCAACCGACCAACCTCTTTCTTTTATTAACAGACATGTACGCTTGGCGACGTCGTCTGCACACGGCACTATGTCAAGGCGGAATAAAGGGAAAACTCAATCCTCATCAACGGTTATGTACATTTCCAGTGTTTTCTGTGGTGTTCATCCTTTTCATTTGCACCGTTCCTCAAACACTGAATAAATTTCCAACTTCATACCTCCAGCTATCTGTATGTGATGTCACATTCTGGTTGTGTGATATGCTTCAGCAGTCAGTGTTAGGTCAAATGCCTTTGGGTTACAATAAATATGACATTTGCTCCAAATTCACCTTGTGCAATTTATTGTGTCAACATTTCCATCAAGTGCCTGTTGATTTTTCAAAAGAACTCGGCGTGACTCTTTTATTTCCGCGAGGTCTTTCTAATTTAAGCATGTTCCAGCGTCTGCTGGCCGACGTGCTTGTGTTCTAAATCCAGCGCACAGGTCTGTGTGTTTCTGGGTGAAGGGCCATTCAGAGGTTGTGCAGTGAACCTTTTGACCTTCACACAAGAATCCAGTCACTTTTAATGGTTAAATTAAATTCAACTCTCTTTAATATGAACAAAAAAAATACACTAGATGCATTTAATCTGGATAAAGCTGGCAGTAAATGACATGCACAAGTTTTGCGAACCGGAATCACTTCGCCTTGTGCTTGTGTTTCTTGTGTTTTTTCTTCTTGTCCGAGTGTGTGTGTGAATGCCGCGGCCGTTTGGCGTCTTCGTCGTTGCTATCGGATGAGGAGCTGTCTCTCTTCCTCTTTTTCTTCTTTTCTTTCTTTGCTTTCTTTTCCTGCAGGAAAACAGGGCGTCATGAGCATGCAAATGAAAGATTTGTAATCGTAGGGAACTATTGCAGAATTTGGCAACAAGCGAGCAAGGTTACGCAACCGCTTGCAGGCAACATATCATCTGGCGCAATAATTTGGTGTCAAAGGGGTTCGTCCGCACCTTTTTACGCTTCTGGGGCTCTGGCTGGGTGTTCTGAGTCGGCGGCGCTGCCTCCTCCTCCTCCTCCTCTGGAACTAAACTGTACTGCAGTCCAGCCTGAGAGAAGCAGTCCTTTGCAAAGTGACCTTAACATGCAAACATGCACACACACACGTCATTATTGAGAACCTAAATACAGTCATAACAGGTGTTCAGGGATTAAACGGTCTGTGAAAGAGAGCTCTAAAACTGACACTCAATGCTTGAGTATGAAATTCATTTAAAAGTGTTTCATAGACTAGTTGCATTGTTTGTGTTTCAAGTCAATGCTGTTCTAATGAACTTTCTACACATCCTGGAATTTATGATTTCCACAATAATTAACCGTTTTCAACATTGAGAATGTTTTCTGAGCAGAATAACAATGATTTCTGACGTGTCAAAACAAAAATAACGACTTTATTCAACATTATCTTCTCTTCCGAGTCATTCTCATTCAGTGTTTACCTCCAAGTGCTTCCAGGTTCTACATCAGAATACCGACTCATTATTGGCCGGCTCGTGCGGGTCACATGATCAGCTTTGGCCGATACTGAGCCGGCGGTCTGACGTGAACACGGAAACCTTCACTGTGCGTCACCTGCGTAAAGATTCTGACAGGGAAGAGATTGTTGAATAAAGTTTTTTTTGTTGTTGTTGTTTTTGCACAAAAAAGTATTCTCGTTGCTTCATAACATTAAGGTTGAATCACTGCTGTCTGTTAAATTGCTGTCTATGGACGAGTCATAAACCTCTCAAAAATATCTTCATTTGTGTTCAGAAGATGAATGAAGGTCTTACGGGTGTAGAACGACATGAGGGTGAGGAATTAATGACACAATTTACATTTTTGGGTGAACGAACCCTTTTAAAATCACATCACGACTAACACTGTCCTTCATACAATCTAAGCTTTAGTGGTTTTTCAGCAGATTTGACTTGTTGATGCCAAAACATGTACTTAAGGGAAAGTATGTAGATGATTTTCATTTGGCTGAATCTTGTTGTAATAGTATCTCAGTTGAGCTCGTGATAAAATTAGGCAGTCTGTAAAAGATTCAAGGGTCTTATGTGCACTAGTATTGGGTCAGGTTGGCACAACCTGGAGTTTCATACCAATGCAGCCACACTTTTTGCATGTAGTGTTGAGCACAGCCTCCAAGGTGATCTTCTGCCCGGTGTGATCTTTGAACTGTCTCCGCCGACGTTCGTCCTGTCTGAGTGAATTTATTTACACACGTTAATTTATTTAATCTATAAGTACAGCACTCGTGTAGAATAAACCCACTTACTCTGCCATGACGTTGTTGGGGTCCAAGTCCCGCCCAGTGCCTTGATTGACAGATTTCATAGAGAAGGACAGTTTGACTTTATCATCTTTCATCTGACAGTGGATAGAAAACAAAAAGCATTATTGAAAGATGCAATATGTAGTTTTTCGTCCGCTAGAGATCAAAGGCGTGGCTTAATGACGCCAAGTTTGAGCGAGGAATCTTGGGACATGTGGTCTTCACCACACAGCCGGTGGGAAAGAATCGGGATGAGAAATCATGTTCATTAACTGTAGTATGAAGCAGAGCCGGAGCGAGTGTTGTGGAGCTGAACGAGGCGCTGGAGCGACTGATAATGAGAGACGAACGAGAGCAGCGGAACTTTTATTATGCCACAGTCGCCGGCGCCGCTTCTGCTTTTCCGGTCACGAGTATGAGGAAACGCTCAGTTTATCATATTGGAAACATTTGAGTGTGTTAAATGATGTTATAACGTTACTCTGAGCGTTCGCTCGCGGCTGCTGTGAGTAAGATAGATCCATATTACAATATCATATTTAATGCTGGATGGCTTGTGTTGATAAATGACGTGTAATTAACTTTAAACGCATTGTATGATGGAGAAAATTCTGTATTACTGTTAAAATAAAGCTGCATCTGATTATATTATGTTAGCTACTTGACAAAATAGCGTTTTTCTCTGAGACATACTCGCAAAAAAACAAAAAAAAAAAGATTTTAAACAACAAGACTAAACGTGTTGAGCTATATAACAATTAGTTTTTTGTCTATAAATGTATCAAAACAGATGTTCCCTTGTCTAATAAAACATGTAATATATATTAAAGCGTCTTTTTGCCGTTTCCATGGTTTCTACAGAATAAAACCGAGGGTAACGTGGATATGATGTGATCGACACTCACTCACACGTCCCGCATCCTTGGTTAAAATAGCAATTTTCACACGATTTCCAAATAGTTGGGATATTTTAAGTCCTCAACTGAACAAAATATATAACACTGGCCCAAAAATGTTACATATTGCAACTTTAACCCTTGTGTTCTGTTCCGGCTCAATTTGACCCGTTTTGATTTTCTAGTTGTTAGAAATACTGTTTTTTTTCTAGATATTTTGTAACTTTCTCATTTATCATCATGCAAAGTTTCAACATGCTGGTGTTTTTTGACATATACAAACAAAATTACTCTTACGTTCGCTGGGTCAATTTGACCTGCATATTTTAACGCTCTAAAGCAACTGTACTGACCCAAAATAATAACATTTCTTGGTTATATTTTGTTATTTTATTTTTTTACTATCTTATGAAGCTAAAAAATGAGGTTTTCCACACTTATTTCAATAACTTATTTTATTTTACTAATCAATAACTTATTTTAAAATAACTTCTTGACTTCATGAAATGAGTTTAACTTAGGAAAAGTACATATTTTCTATTATTCAGCTACATTTAATTGTTCAGTTATGATGTTCTAAGAAAAAAAAAGGATTTATTGTATTTAAAAATCCACTGTTTACTTTCAAATTTTGTCAAAACAAAACAGTTTTTAAAAAAAATGGTTAAAAAAACATTTTCATTAAATCATATCTTCAGATACACATTTTTTTGGGAATATTTGACAAATGTTGATATTAAAAGTTTACAGTTTGTACCTGAATCTAGTGTGATTTAATTGAATTGAATCCAATTAGGGTGAATCTGTCCCGCTCCATAACGAGTGTCCACAGAAATCCAACAGCGCATGCGAGTTAATGTATGCGTACTAAAATACATAGTTTAATCACTGCTAAACTTCACTTCTAGCTTCAGTATACCATGCAGGTGATAATTGCGCACATGCAAATTGGATCTACCTCTCTGCCAATGACTTTTATCCACACTTGCTCCCCAACATCCACTATTTCAGATGGGTTATCCACCCGGCAGGCCGACATCTCGCTCTTATGAACCAGACCTGAAGATGCAAACACAAAAGTTATAATCATCTGCATGGTTTTAAATGCGAACACACATCTCCCAACTGTAAGGTTCAAAACATCTTGTGCCTGTCTACTGATGACCATGTGTTCTGTTCTGATGACTTGAGACTTTTCCTTGTGTCCCATTGGACAAATATCTAGACCTTCTCTCATCTTGTTTGCCCCTCAGACTAACCATGTGACTGTAATCATGTCCTTATATGTATTTCCAGTTGCTAAATGGATGGTTTCACTTCTTGTTTTTCACCTATAATTTGTACCCCTGGACAGCGAATAAACTGTGTCCATGATTGAACTACACTCTGTGTCAGTGTCATTTCTTGGATCGATCCTGTATTTCTTGCTGCATTGCTCAACCTCAAAGGGTTTCTTGAAATATTCAATATCCAAATTATTTTTATCTTACACCAACTGTACCTTGTTTTCTGTATCCTGCAATCTTAACGAAAGCGCCGTACGTTGTAACAGACACCACCTAAATAAATAAGAAAAACAATGTAAATACAGCAATAAAGAGGCATTTCTATGGGATTTCACATCTGACCTCTCCCTTTAGGATGCTGTACATTGGTGGGAGTCCCTCCAGACCAGCTGGCTCTCTCATGTGCTCCTCTGACATCACACCTGCAGAAGTACACATGAGTACTGAAGTATAAAACTGATCCAATCTTACACTACTGGATCTGAAGACGCCATTTTGTGATGCAAATGAGTTCATGCCTTACCAGATGGGATCAGGTCGAGGACACTTTCTATGAGAAAACTAAAATATGTCGCAGTTTAAATTCCACAACTCTTCATTCGATAAAAATATGGTGAAATGTAAACATCGCATCGCAAAACGTAAACACATTCACACCAATTCGCTCCCTGAAACGGTTCCGTGACGGTATTATCTTCCGGTTGAGATCTTTAACAGTAGCCAATAAGAGCGCGTTGTGCGTGAGCCAGCCAATCAGAAGGCTTCTTGTTGCCGGATGTGTTTTACTTCTCGAACGTGTGTCGCTCGATGGTGGTGGAAACTCATTCATTTGAACAAAAGCTCGTCGTTTTCGTTTATTTTCGGGATTTGAGTGTTTTTTCACGACAATGATCGAACCGAAGAAGCGCGTTGCAGACATGGCAGTCGTTCCCGCCGGTGTGAAGAGGCCCCGGACGGAGCTGGTGGCTGCAGCGCAGTCCCAACAACTCTCTGCGATGGTAAAAACTGAGCTGAATTAGAATAGAAATGTGTAGATGCTGCCTGTGTTGTAGGAGTGGGGTTTTGATTCATCTTACTGACTCGAGTCATTTGAATCAATTTAACTCGATTCGTTCAGTGAATCTTTCTGCTACCAATGAACATTGACGTGTAAATATCTAACAAATGTGCTAACAAAAAATAAAACAACTCCACAGAGAAAGAAATAGTATCAGGGTTAATATAAGTGTATAAAAATATCAGATAAATACTTTATTATTCAAAGAGTCCCTTACTTTAATCAACAAAACCATAAAGATGGGGTTTTTTTGTTAGGTGTACTAATCTTGCGTTCAAGAATGTGAAATTTAGTCAAAAATGTAATTAAATGAAAGCACTTTCTTCTCTTTTGAAGAGTACATTTACAAAAACACATGCATTTTCCCATATATATATTCATTGATATCTCACATCACTATTATTTAATCATTTTCAATCAAATTTTTCAGAAACGTAGTCTGAAATCTTATCAGCGTTGGGTGTAATGCATTACTAAGTAATTTAATTACCTTGAAAAAGGGATTAATACTCTTAATTTTTCTGTAATTTAATCAGTTAATTCTGATTAAATACTATATAGACTGTAGAACAATTCTATATAAAAACAAAATCAAAATTTAATGTTAAAATGTAACCATCTCCCTTTAAATGCTTTGGTCAGTTCAAGAATAATTTATGCAATTTTATATTATTTATTTGAAAGAATCTACAAGCTTGTATTGTCCAACCGGTCCAGGTTGAAATGGGATTTGTGAAGTAATTGGTGATCCAATGCTTTTTATAGAGAGTAATTAGTAATCTAACTACTCTGTTGAAGATGTAATTAGTAGCTTGTAACTGATTGCTTTTTTTTAGAGTAACTTACACTGCTGTGTGTGTTCATGCGTACACACTTTCTTCACAAATAACATCAATCATACAGTCACATGCTTCAAAAAGGAGAGACTACAGCGAACGGAAAAAATTAGTGCATGTAAGCGAACGAGAAGGATTTGTTTAGTTCAAAATCGATTTCAGAATTCAAAAAGGATACTCCTCATTCATGAGTAACAGCACCTGAATAAACAATCATCCGTTTGTGTTCCTATCAGGGCCCCCCACGCAGCTCCAGCCTGCAGGCTCCCATAATGCTCCTCTCCGGTCATGAAGGTGAAGTTTACTGCTGCAAGTTTCACCCCAATGGAGCCACACTAGCCTCTTCTGGATATGACCGCCTCATCTGTGAGTCACGTGACATGGACTGTTTTATATAATTTTTTTTTGATGTGTAGATTATGCGTTGATTGTGTCTGATGTTCTTGTAGTGATGTGGAATGTCTATGGAGACTGTGAGAATTATGCCACGCTCAAAGGCCACAGTGGAGCCGTGATGGAGCTTCATTATAATACGGACGGCAGGTGCGTTTGTGTGACGGATAATATTCCAAAAAAGCTTCCTGTTGCATTTACGCTCTTAAAAAATGAAGGTTCCAAAAGGGTGTTTTCGTAGCGATGCCATAGGATTTTGGGTTTTTTTTTTTTTAAAGAACCATTTTTTTCTTAGTAACCACATACTCCTCTATAAAGGACTTTTTGTGCAATGGAAAGATTCTATGGGTGTTAAAGGTGACATTTTATGTCCCTTTTCACAAGATGTAATATAAGACTCATGTGTCTGTAAAGTTTCAGTTCATATTACCCCACAGATCATTTATTATTACTAATATCAAATTTGCCCCATTTGGGCGTGAGCAAAAACACACCGTTTTTGTGTGTGTCCCTTTAAATGCAAATGAGCTGCTGCTCCCAGCCCCCTTTCCAGAAGAGGGTGGAGCTTTAACAAGCTCAACAACAACAAAGCTGGAGAATCTTTTTTTGAAATCCACAAGTTGCCAATTTTTTGGTTAAGATATTTTAAAGTGCCCATTTATCGTGCTATTTTTATTTAATTTTATTTTGGAGGTCTCCTACAATAGGCTTACGTGAATCCAAGGTCAAAAAAACTTGTGTGTCCCTAGAATGTGTCTGTGAAGTTTCTGTTCATATTACCTCACGGATCATTTATTATTGCTAATATCAAATTTGCCCCATTTGGGTAAACACGCCGTTTTTGTGTGTGTCCCTTTAAATGCAAATGAGCTGCTGCTCCCTGCCCCCTTTCCAGAAGAGGGCGGAGCTTTAACAGCTCAACAACAAGAAAGCTGGAGAATCTTTTTTTGAAACCCATAAGTTGTCAATTTTTTGGTTAAGATATTTTAAAGTGCCCATTTATCGTGCTATTTTTATTTAATTTTATTTTGGAGGTCTCCTACAATAGGCTTACATGAATCCAAGGTCAAAAAAACTTGTGTGTCCCTAGAATGTGTCTGTGAAGTTTCTGTTCATATTACCCCACAGATCATTTATTATTGCTAATATCAAATTTGCCCCATTTGGGCGTGAGCAAAAACACGCCATTTTTGTGTGTGTCCCTTTAAATGCAAATGAGCTGCTGCTCCCAGCCCCCTTTCCAGAAGAGGGCGGAGCTTTAACAAGCTCAACAACAACAAAGCTGGAGAATCTTTTTTTGAAATCCATAAGTTGCCAATTTTTTGGTTAAGATATTTTAAAGTGCCCATTTATCGTGCTATTTTTATTTAATTTTATTTTGGAGGTCTCCTACAATAGGTTTACATGAATCCAAGGTCAAAAAAACTCCAATTTTCTCATGTGTCCCTAGAATGTGTCTGTGAAGTTTCAGTTCATATTACCTCACGGATCATTTATTATTGCTAATATCAAATTTGCCCCATTTGGGCGTGAGCAAAAACACGCCGTTTTTGTGTGTGTCCCTTTAAATGCAAATGAGCTGCTGCTCCCAGCCCCCTTTCCAGAAGAGGGCGGAGCTTTAACAAGCTCAACAACAACAACAAAGCTGGAGAATCTTTTTTTGAAATCCACAAGTTGCCAATTTTTTGGTTAAGATATTTTAAAGTGCCCATTTATCGTGCTATTTTTATTTAATTTTATTTTGGAGGTCTCCTACAATAGGTTTACATGAATCCAAGGTCAAAAAAACTCCAATTTTCTCATGTGTCCCTAGAATGTGTCTGTGAAGTTTCAGTTCATATTACCTCACGGATCATTTATTATTGCTAATATCAAATTTGCCCCATTTGGGTGTGAGCAAAAACACGCCGTTTTTGTGTGTGTCCCTTTAAATGCAAATGAGCTGCTGCTCCCAGCCCCCTTTCCAGACGAGGGCGGAGCTTTAACAGCTCAAGCTAACGAGGATCTAAATAGAGTTCTGTGCAGCCAATGACAGAACAGTTCGCCGGCTTTGCTTGAACTTTTGCCATGGCCTTAGAACTGGGAAAACAAAATGGCGCCGCTGTAGGTGGAAAGTGCAGATTAAGGGGCAGTAAAATTATAATAAGATCCCATTCCTGCATCAAAACGGGAGAGAAATTTGAGCGGCTCGTTTTTTTTCCACAAAGCTTGCAGAGAAAGGTGTGTTAAAACAAAGTTACTGGGTTGTCCTTTTTCATGTTTTCTGGGTTGCTAGCACTTAAACATGGAAAAAGTCTGATTTTTCAAGATATGTCCCCTTCATGGAACCAACGATGCCCATAAAGAACCTTATTTTTAAGAGTGTACACTGTCATATTAGACTTCCAACATACTAAGTGTGTGTTTTTGTCTTCCAGTCTGCTGTTCTCAGCCAGTACGGACAAGACCGTATGTGTGTGGGACAGCGAGACAGGGGAGCGTGTGAAGCGTCTGAAAGGTCACACGTCCTTTGTGAACTCATGTTTTCCGGCGCGGCGCGGCCCACAGCTGGCCTGCACGGGCAGTGATGATGGAACTGTAAAGGTAAACATGACACCATTCAACCCCCCCGAATCTAGTGTTACTTTCACTGCTTCGGCCGTTCACAGCGTAAGTTCGCGTTCGGGCAGTGACCAGAGGGACAAGGTTTGCCGATGCATGCCATTTTACTAATTCTTGCGGGGTAAAGTTGTCATAGATACAGTTCTGATAACTCCCAGGTGGATTGGCTTGAATGAACTAACAGAAAAGCAACAGAGAATCACAGCACAGTGAGAGTAAATGTATCCATCACACGAGCACGCTTGACTGAACTGCATTACCCATGATGCATTTTGCTAAGACCAGCACTAGTAGATAGTGGTCTTAAAGCGATCACTCTAATTTCCCCTCTCCCGCAACACTAGACTGGAACCCCCTAGATCATGGGTCTCCAACCGGGGGTCCGCGGCAGTATTGCAGGGGGTCCGTCAATTAATGTTTGATCACAAATAATTAAAAAAAAATAAAAAGTGTAAAAACATCACAAAGTCAAATTTAAATAAAATATATTTGATTTTACAAATAGTATTACATTAACAGCTTTAATAAAACCCTTCCGTCCACGTGCAGTCACGTGATCTCATGATACTGTCAACGCAGACTATGAGCGCTATAATTTGAAAACGCTACTGGCTAATAATTTATATACAATTTAGCTCGCCAGAATGGATCGTTTGTAACACAGCTTAAAGTTCAGGTAAATGTATAATCGTCCACCTGACAGTAAAATTAAAATGTGAAGTTCTGTTTAAACTTAAAGGCCGGGACACACCAACACCGACGTCCAAGAACTAGCGGCAACGGAAGCCGACGGTGTTGTCGCTCATGTCGGCGGGAAAATATGAGCTTGAACACACCGAAAGAATTTAAGCCGACTGTCAACTAGCGCGCGCTCTGCGCCTGCATATAAATGAGATAACTGTCTATTTAAGCAGATATATTTGTCTATATTCGTCATTCAAAAAGGGAAAGCGAAATTAAGACTGCAATACAAACCATAAACAAAGCAGCACTTGCTTACCGTTTTGAATATCAGTCATGCTGATCACGTTCTTTATTCCACTCCGCTCATGTTATTATGAAAATATTCGTGCATTCGAGTGCTCAGGTAAGATGATGTGAAATTAGAACAAGCTTCTGTCGGTGCCGTCATGACTTCTTTGCTTGCTTTCATAACTTTTGCTTTATATTCTCGTGAACTGACTCGTTTGCTATACTGAAGAGCCAATCAGAGTTCTCTCTCACTCACCGACGGCCCGACGCCGATTCAACATGTCGAATCGGCTGAAAAATAGCCGATGAGGACCAGCCGATGGTGCGGAACACACTGAGAAAACTTAAAACATCGGCTTGGTGTTTTTCGGGCTTTAAGTTGAAGTTCAGAGAAATGTATAATTGTCCACCTGACAATAAAATTTAAGTGTATAAAACTGCAAATCTATTAAAATAATTGTGATTAAGACAACTGTGAACTTAATAAATTGTGATTTTAATTGCTACATGTTTGTTATGATGCATAAATCTCTTTAACAATGAATTCATAGCCTACAGACAATGTACAACAACATAGTTCTAATCTATATTGTCTCAACATAATATTACTATCGTAATATGATTGATTTCTATTAACATCAGAGGCTGTTTGACACATTTTGTGGGGGGGGGGGGTCCCTGCTCCGGGTCTCGCTCATCTAAGGGGTCCTTGCCCTGAAAAACGTTGAAGAAGTCTGTGACATGAATCTTAAACAAATCTCGAATACTTTTTCAATCTGGAAATTCAGTTGCAGCATTAAATATATTAAATGTAAACACAACATGGCTATATTATTAAAGGGATAGTTCACCCCCCCATAAACCCTCAAGTCATTTCAAACCCCATAAATTGTCAATTTTTTGGTTAAGATGTTTTAAAGTGCACATTTATTATGCTATTTTTATTTAATTTTGTTTTGGAGGTCTCCTACGATAGGTTTACATGAATCCAAGGTCAAAAAAACACTAATTTTCTCATAACACATTGCGGCATCACCTCTTTTCTCTGTGTCTGAGAGGATTTGGTCTCTCTGTACCCCGCCAATCCGAGAGCTTCCTCTGCTCTGATTGGTCAGACAACCGCAACGTGTGTCGGAAACCAAACCCTCATTAGCATATCTGAATTTCAGCTCTGGATCTTCTTCAGCTCCTGATACAGTGATACAAAGTTTCTGTGAAGAGTTTTTACATTTACAAACGGCTAAATCACACACTACGTGAAAGGTAATGTCTACCTTAAATGTCTAAAGCATAAGCATAATGTCTAAGCATAAAAGGGGCACTTGAAATAATCTTCATCCAATGAAAGCAAAATTTTCATGCTTTAAAAAGTACAAAAAATATGATTAAAAACAGTAAGCGGTTTAATCCAAGTCTTCTGAAGAGAAATGATCGCTTTACATGATGAACTGATTTAATTTGTACTTTTTATTTATATACTGTATAAACATTGCTCAATACTTAGTTAGTTTGAACTAAACCATTTGGCAGTTGTTTGAGTTTGTGTTTGTGTAGTATGATGACTGCAATTCAGCTTTTGTCTCGTATCACCCTATGAGGCTTTCTTTGACCCAGATATGAGCCTAAATCTTTTAATCATTATATCAGCACCACCACTTCCTTTCAGTCGTCGCAGCTCAGTCTGCAGAGAAAACAGCAGATCATCAGTTCAGCCAGAGTCAAAACACACTCCTTTACTGAGACTGAAAGTTGTTTGTGTGATTCTCACGTCATGTAACACAAACTGTTGTGTTCAAAGAGACACGGGTTCAAGTTAGGCCGGTCGTGATAATTGATTAATCGTCTAATTCTGGTTATTCCATCTAATCGTAATTATTTGCCATAATTGCAGTAATTGTGCAGTTTAAATTTCATTTTGCCAAAGAATATTAAAAAAATCTGTGCATAAAATGTCAAAGGTCTTCCTTCATAGAAGATGAAGGTTTGTGGGTTTTATCAGACTGTATTATTATATTACATTATTATATATTATAGATATATATATATATATATATATATATGTATATGTGTGTGTGTGTATGTATATATGTATATATAATGTGCATATATATATATATATATATATATATATATATATATATATATATATATATTATATATATATAAAATGTGTGTATATATATATATATATATATATATATATATATATATATATATATATATATATATATATATATATATGTACACATGTAAATATTTCTCAGATAAAAGCGTGTATATTCATATATACATAATAAATTAACGCAGTACACGCATTATGTAAACAATTTTTTATGTTGGATGTTTTATGTTCGTTTGACAGCGCTATATTATATTATATTTTATTTCAATTTTCACAGTATTAAACCAAATCATGTGGGTCTATTTTATACATTTTTATTATTACATTATATACAATTCCAAGTCTTGGCTTACACTGTATGTGACGTACACAAAACTGAATTAAATAGTTAATCGCAATTATTTATATGATGATTAAAAAATCAAAATCACTGTCAAAACCTTCACTGTCATAGTCTGTCTTGTATCTAGTATAAAAAGACAAACAGCCAATCCATAAAGTTAAAGTTTGGTGTCTGTACTGTGTTAATTAATTAATAGTTGTTACAGTAAGTCTCTAGGTTGTTGTTCATCATGCTTTTTTAATGTCTAAACAGACAAAAGTAGTTGATTTCAACCTGACTCTGCATGTAATAATTGATATCTTACTGAAGAACGATGTGTGTGTGTGTGTTCAGATGGTCTAAACGTGTCCTGTGTTCATGTGTTATTGTAGCTGTGGGACATCAGGAAGAAGGCCTCCGTTCACACGTTCCAGAACACGTATCAGGTTCTTAGTGTGACATTCAATGACACGAGTGACCAGATCATCTCAGGAGGAATCGACAATGACATAAAGGTCCGTGTGCATCAAATACTTTGAGCTTTTTTCCCCCTCAGTATTTTTGTATGTTTATTTCTTCTCGTCTGTACGTGTTTCATGTTGCAGGTGTGGGACCTAAGACAAAACAAACTGATTTACAGTATGCAGGGTCATGGAGACTCTGTGACCGGTCTGAGTCTCAGCGCAGACGGATCCTACCTGCTGTCTAACTCCATGGATAACAGCGGTAAGCTTAAATGTGTGTGTGTGTGTGTGTGTGTGTGTGCCCTTGTTCAAAAGTTTGGGATCGGTATGATTTTTGTGGTTGCACTTTATTTTACAGTATGTGTACTTACACTATACTTACTTAAGGAAGTACTGGTTAATATAAGGTAACTACAGGGGTTAAGGTTAGGTTTATTACCTGGTTATTACCCATTTATTTATTGTAATAACTATAGTAAGTGGATAGTATGTACATGTGGAACAGCACTGTAAAATGAAGTGTTTTAGTCACATATCACACCTAAAACCACGTGGAAAGCGCGGCCGCGCCGCTTCCTCCTCCTCCTGTGGCGTCTGTTGTTGCTGTGCAACCATGAACAGCGCTCTCCACGACTAAGTGGAAGTTTCGATAGATTTCCTTCACTGAAAAGCCCTTGCAGTAGCTCTAGTACAAGATTTATTTATGGAGAAGGAAAAAAACCTCCCGCAGTGTTTGGGTGCACCCCATCCTTCAAATACGTAAAAACCACAGAGAATTTCACAAACTCATCCGAGAGCTCCGTCTGGACGATGAGAGATTCAAAGCCTATTTCAGAGTTGACAAGGACCAGCTCGATAATCTTCTAAGAAATATTGGCCCAAGCATCACCAAACAGAGCTTCTGCCGTGAAAGCATCTCTCCCGCACAACGGCTCTGGCTGCCGTTAGGGAAAGGGTTGATTGGATGGTTCTTGTCACATGACCTGCAGCGGGTTTACGGCATTCTGAAAAGTTGCGTGTCGCGACCGCATCGCTTCCATTTTGAGCGCGCCTGCATTGGAATTAATGAATATGCGTGTGCAAAATACGCGATATGTGAACGGCCCCTGAAGCTACATTTATTTGATCAAAAATACAGTAAAACAATAATATTTTGAAATGTATTAATACTATAAAAAGTAAATGTTTTCTATTTGAATATATTATAAAAAGTTATTTATTCCAGTGATCAAAGCTGAATTTTCAGCATCATTACTCCAATCTTCAGTGTCACATGACCCTTCAGAAATCATTCTGATATGATGATTTGCTGCACAAGAAACAATTATTATTATTATTATTAACAAGGACAAACAGTTTTGCTGCTTCATATATTTGTGGAAACTTTGATACTTTTTCTTTTATTTATTTATTTTTTTAGAATTCTTTGATAAATGTTGCTTTGAACTTTTTTGAACTATTTATACTTATCAAAAAATGATCTAAATTGATCTAAAATAGAAATCTTGGTAACACTTTACTGTGTCCTTACTACACATTTTGGTTACACTTTATTTTACAGTGCCATAGTTACATTGTAAATACTCTAAGTACTATTAATTAACTACATGTACTTACTATAGAGTTACAGTTAGGGTTAGTTACTTGTAATTATGCATAATTTACTGTTATTACTATAGTAAGTACATCTAGTAACATGTAACTACGGCACTGTAAAATGAAGTGTTACCCACATTTTTACTACAGCAATTACAGTAAATTGTGAATAATTACACGCCACTAACACAAAACCCAACCCTGTTGTAAGTACATTCATTATTATTAATCAGGACTTAAATATATAATTACACCATTATAGAAATCTTGGTTACACTTTATTTTAACGTGTCTTTGTTACACTGTAATTATACATGTAAGTACTGAGTAATATTAAGTAACTACATGTACTTACTATAGGGTTTGGTTTGGGGTTAATTGCATGTAATTATGCATAATTGATAGTTATTACTACAGTAACTACATGTAACAGTGACACTAAAATAGTGTTACTGAAATCTTTTGTAACACTATAACTTCATTTTGATCAATTTATGCATGCTTTATGTATCAATCTCTTATACAACAAGACAAACTGGCCCTAAATTTTGAATGGTAGCATACGTGTAGCTGTTATTAATGCGTTTATGACCGATTGTCGACATTTTCTGATGTGTTCTGTGTCTGAAACAGTGCGTGTGTGGGATATCCGTCCATTTGCACCAAAGGAGAGGTGTGTGAAGATCTTTCAGGGAAATGTCCATAACTTTGAGAAGGTAATCCCAATTCTATTCTGTACGTTTACAAAAAATAAAGGGTGAATTATTATTATCAGTGAACTCTCTTCACTGAGGCTGAACTGCAGTGTTTTGTAATGAAGTGTTTGTGCATCTCAGAATCTTCTCAGATGCTGTTGGTCTCCTGATGGGGGTAAGATTGCAGCCGGTTCTGCTGACAGGTACGGGTGTTTCTGTGCGGTTTCTGCTGTGTTTGTTCAGTATGATTATGTGTGAGGTTAACGCAATGTGTTTGTGTTGTAGGTTTGTGTATATTTGGGACACGACGTCCCGTAGGATCCTTTATAAGCTGCCTGGTCACGCTGGGTCTGTCAACGAGGTGGCTTTCCATCCAGAAGAACCCATTGGTAAAAAAAAAAAGAGTCTTTTATTCTAATAATATAACTGAAATTCTAAAGAGAGCACATTCCTCGCATACTGTTTACCCATTTCTGCTCCATGTGTAACTCCTTTATTATGTCTTCCACAGTTCTCTCTGGATCCAGTGATAAGCGGCTCTACATCGGAGAGATTCAATAACCGTGTGTTTGTGAGTGCGAATGCTGTTTCTGTGTGTGACTGAACGTGAGAATGAGAAGATGGATAGGAGATGTTATTTGGAATTTTGCCATTTGTGTTTGGTTGGAAAATTGTGATGATCAGTTGTGGAAGAAACTGTTGAACGTTGGCTTTTTTTATGCTTTTAATAAACTTGTTTCCAAAATTATGCTTTGTGAATGAAGTACACTGTAAAAAAAAAATCCCAGTAAAATTACGGTTAAAAAAAGCAGCTGTGGTTGCCAGAACTTAATCGTAAAAAATACGGTAGCAATGTTTTAGGTTTTACCTAAAAAGATTTTTTATATATATATATTACATACATACACTAATAACTGAAAACTGATCATTTATGTTATTCAACATGATTTAAGAAAGAAAACATGAAAACATCTGAGCTTTTATATAACGGACAGTACAGTGTATTACAAGTATTTCTTAATTTTTCTCCGTCCTTGCAACAAAATATTTAGCTTCAAATGTAATGACATGTAAAAGTAGAGTATTACTGAAGTCTTTTTGAAAAGAAATGATTGCTTCACAGGACAGATTTATTAAATTCAGACTTTTATTCATATTTAAACATAAACAGTGCAAAAAGCGCATCAGATATGATCAACGCAGAGGTTTGTTTGAAGAGGAACACAATTTCTTTGTATGTGTGTGTGTATATATATATATATATATATATATATATATATATATATATATATATATATATATATATATATATATATATATATATATATATATATATATATATATAGTCAAACCAAAAATTATTCAGACACTAGATATGAACTAGTGGGCTGCAGGATAGCAAAATAAAGTAAACTGTGACATATTATACCCATAAAATTCTTCATACAGTAAAATTGACTCTGACCAAGTGTTATCTGACATTATAAAGAATATTTTTTTCTGACAGTTCAATTTTTGTTCAACTATAGCGAATAAACTGAGATAATGTGTGTAAATTTAGGTTTGACTGTATGCATATATATTTATATTCACACACACATGTCTTACGCATGCATACATCTTGCATAATTTGACGTGAAATGTGTTTTAATATAGAAACGTTTCCCGTTGGTGTCCGCACGATGCTTTTCTTTGTGCTCTGTTCGAACGCCTCGTGTTGTGCCAAGCGGGCGGCGAGCGAGCGTCTCTGTGCGGTTGCGCGAGCGACTCGCACGAGAGTGTCTGATTTCCTCCCGGTGCCGGTGTTGACAAAGAGCCGGAGCAGGAGGAGCGCCTGTCTGAGACCCCCGACGGTCGAATCGGCGAACACGGTAAGTCACAAAGGCTCGCTTTGTACTCGCTCCAGATTTCATTTGCGTTATTTTTCCTTACCTCGCGCGCGCGCGTACACCCCCCCCCCCCTCCCACCACCACCCCGCTCGCGCTCCGTCTGATGCTTATCATATGATGCTCATTTCTGCCAGTTAAACGCGCTCTCTGACTCTTCCTCTGTTCTTTGTGCTATTTTGGGGTTGTCTGCGCCTGGTACCCGGTACGGAATGAAGGTGTGGCTGAGATCGGGATCCGCAGCGGGGCTGTAGGACGCTTCGGTCAGGACAATTCAGCGGAGGAGATCCGGTATGATCCATCGGCAAGCATCGACGAGCGTGCACGCGGCCCGGTGGGCTTCTTGATGTTTTGAACGGTGATCGTGAAGCAAAACCCCTGAAGCGCGCTGGACCTCACCGGGGACTCCGCTTTCTCTCGACGCCTCGCGGGGCCCAAGCCGTGCCTCAAGCGCGAGAGCATGGGCCGGTGCGACTCGAGGTGCACGCTGGTGGTCATCTGCTGCCTGCAGCTGGTAAGACAGTGCTGTTGAACTTCAGATGTCTAGTCTAACCTGGAAAAATATGTGTGTGATGAGAGCCAGGGGAGAAGGTGCCCTGGTTCCCTTTTCTTATCGTGTGGAAACTTTGCTCAGAGAAACTTCATGCCCCAGAAATGTATGCATATGCATGATTTGTTTGTGCAACACACAGATGTGAGGGTGAGGGGCCTCCTGAGGAAGGGGCTGGGGCTCCAGGCAGTTTCCATGGAAACAGCTGCGGCACAGAGCTTTGGGATCATTCCTGTGTGTGTGGAGACTGTTTTTATTTACTTGCCATTGGCTTTAGTGGGTTTAAACCTGTACTGCTGATTCATTGTTAATAGGTAGGGCCTCACCGTTTTTAGGCTTATTCTTTCTAAAAGCTGGCGAGCTGAACTAATTAAAGTACGCCGCAAACATGGCACAGCTTGGGAGTTTGGCTAAACTAACCCAACACCAGTCTGTAGACTCACTCCATCATGAAAACAGCCAGAATATTTAATAAATGCATATGCAGAGGACGTTCCAGTGTTCGGGAAAGATGACTGGCGCAGACTCCCTGTGACTGATGATCCTTCTCCGAAGAATTTTCCATGGTTAATGTGCAGTGGGCCATTTTCTTGGATGGATGCTGCGCGGGACGGTTTCTGCCAAGAGTAGTAGCCAGCAGTACCAGATTTTGTGTACCGTTTTCCTGCCAATGTAACTTGGGAGTCTGCAGCACAAGCTTGTTTTGCCAGTGTCGTATTTGCCTGAATAAACCCAGTGTCGCTCATTTCGAAGTCTGCAAAGATGCGGGACAAGCGACACATGAGATTATCCGTGTTGGTTTTGTGCACACATATGCATGCATTAAAGTTGGATGAATGTGCATGTGATCTGCTCTTGGTTTGTTCACAGGTCGCTGCATTACAGAGGCAGGTGTTTGACTTTTTGGGATATCAGTGGGCTCCCATCCTTGCCAATTTCCTCCATATCGTGGCCGTCATTTTGGGAGTGTTTGGAACTGTGCTGATCCGGTCCAGATATCTCATACTGGTAGGCATATTCATATTCATAGTGAGACCATCGAGCATGTGTTTAATGGTTTCTTTGCGTTCTCTTTTTGAACACTACATGTCTCATATATGTTCATATTATGCCCATTTTCACAAAATGTAAATATAGTGTCTATAAAATGTGAAGTTTCAGCTCAAAATCCCCCACAGATCATTTATTATCTCTTGTCAAATTTGCCCCTATTTGGGTGTGAGCAAAAACACACCGTATTTGTGTGTGTGTCCCTTTAAATGCAAATGAGCTGCTGCTCCCAGCCCCCTTTCCAGAAAAGGGCAGAGCTTTAACAGCTCAACAACAACAAAGCTGGAGAATCTCACGCAGACAAAATGAGGAAAGTGTTCAAACTGATGGAGAGACTCAGGAAGAAGTTCCAACTTTTAGACGTTTCTGAACGGTTAGTGGATAAATTGATGTAGTTGCTGTGGAGTTGATCATGTGTCGTCATGTTCATCTTTTTTCCTTGAATTGACCCTCGTTTGTGAAGCAGTCCGGCGTAAAATGACGGCATCATCAACACTCGACTACAACAACTCTTCCTCTTCTCTAAAGCAGCCCAACATGACCCCGCCCCCTTTATTGAGTCTTCTCAGGGGCGGGGTTTATGTAAATTTTGGGGTTGGTGATGTCACAAACTCAGGAAGAAGCTCGTTGTAGTCCTTGGCAGCCCGTTTGTTGTAGTCCTTAAACAGCGATTTCTGTTTAAGAAAATATGTAACTGCAGATGTTGTTTATGATACACACTAACTAAAGTTAAAAAAGTGAAATCATAATCAACCACCCCTTTAATATATTTGTGTGTGTGTGTTTGCATGTGCACATTTTCAGTATGCTGTGTGGCTTGTGGTCTGGGTCGGCTGGAACTCGTTCATCATCTGTTTTTACCTGGAAGTTGGCCACCTGTCACAGGTAGGTGGATTTACTGCACTGGTCAGACTCCAGTCTAAGTTAAATCATTGTGTAAATACACAAAAGAGTCTGATTAAATGTTTGATTTCATGCATTGTTATGCTTTAATCTTAAAGTCAACATGAATGGCATTCATATACGTTTTTTTCTTCCGTATTTAAAAGTAAAATGCTGATTTTATTAATTAGTAATCATTTTAATCATAAAAAAGTGGGCGTCCCGTAAAAGAGTTTATTGGCTAACATGATCTAATAGGAAAATATAAAGATTATGTAGACATTTTTCTTTGGAACAGGGTAAATAAATAATACATTAAAATACCTAAATATTAAAAACATTTAAAATAATGCTAAGATAAAAATATTCATTGAAAAATGTAGAAATGTTTCCTTTGCAATAAACTGAAATAAGTTCAATTTTAAATTGAAATTTAAAAGTTAGTTTGTACAAGTTCAATCTAAAACTGTTAACTGAAAATAAACTAAAACGGAAAGAGAAAAATAAAGTTAAACCTAAATAGCAGTTTTTTTGAATCTGACAAAATGACAAAAGCACAGAACAAAATTACTAAAATTAACATGAAATAAGTTACATTGTTAAAGTTAAATCCCAAATTAGCTGAAAAAATAGAATTAACAAACTAAAACTGAAAAAAAAGCCTAAATAGCAAATTTTTTATTTAAAAAAAAAAAAAAACTAATAAAATAACAAACGCACATAACAAAATTACTAAAATTAACATGAAATAAGTTACATTGTTAATTTTGTACAAGTTAAATCCAAAATTACCTGAAGAAATAGAATTAACAAACTAAAACTGAAAAAAAGCCTAAATAGCAATTTTTTTTTTTTTTAAAAACAAAAACTAATAAAATCACAAACGCAAATAACAAAATTACTAAAATTAACATGAAATAAGTTACATTGTTAATTTTGAACAAGTTAAATCCAAAATTACCTGAAAAAATAGAATTAACAAACTAAAACTGAAAAAAAGCCTAAATAGCAATTTTTTTTAAAAAAACAAAAATTAATAAAATAACAAACGCACATAACAAAATTACTAAAATTAACATGAAATAAATTACATTGTTAATTTTGTACAAGTTAAATCCAAAATTACCTGAAAAAATAGAATTAACAAACTAAAACTGAAAAAAAGCCTAAATAGCAAATTTTTTTTTTTTTTTTTAAAAAACCCAAAAACTAATAAAATAACAAACGCACATAACAAAATTACTAAAATTTAAACTAAAAGTAACTAAAAATTCAATTCATAATATTAAAGTTAGGTTCATGGATTTTTTATGTTCTGCTGCAGGACAGGGATTTCCTAATGACATTTAACACGTCGCTTCACCGTTCCTGGTGGATGGAGAATGGACCCGGTTGCTTAGTTACTCCGGTGCCTGACTCACCATTGGCTCCTCAGGATCATCATGTGATCACTGTCAGTGGCTGCCTACTGGACTACCAATACATAGAGGTGGTCAGTTCAGCCTTGCAAGTGTTTCTTGCAGTGAGTGCTTCCCATTGATCTCTTTTCTTTACATCTACAAAAGGACACCCGAACGCCCGCTCACATATTTTGTTCCGTGTTTCAGCTCTTTGGATTTGTTTATGCCTGCTATGTCAGTAAAGTCCAGGATGATGAGGACAGCTGTAAGTATTGCCGTTGTCAGAAACTGAATTCCAATGACATTGAAGTGCTCATGTTTTGAAGACTGTCTCTTTGTTGCAGTTGATTTCATTGCCGGATTGGACTCTTATAGTTACCAGCCTCCAAAGAAGAATCCTCACTTACAGCTGCAGCCTCTCTATACGTAAGTACACATTACATTAGGAGTACTTCACTAAAAATTCTCATTTCTCTAGAAATCTATATACTTTGCATTATACACTGCAACATCCTACTGCTTTTCAAAAAAATAGCATGTGAAACAGATTGGCCGCATCTGAAATCGCATACTTCTCTACTGTATAGTAGGCGAAAAAAATCCGAAGTCACAGTACTCATAAAATAGTAAGCAAAAAGTACGCCGAGTGTGTATAAGATGGACACTTTACTATCCCATGAGGCCACAGGAGAGGATTTGTGAATGGCAGTGACGCTGGTAGGTCACATGACAGTGACAATATTCTACACAGATATAGAACATACTTTTTTTTCAAGAGAGTGTGCGAGTTCGGACGCAGCCGGGGAACGACGTGAACATTTCAAAAAGTAGTTGTTGTTACATCACATTGTTTGACCAGGAAATTTATAATTTTTATAAATATATTTTTAAAATAAATATTTTATTTAAGTGATTAATGAATTAATTAATTTATACATTTTAATTATTATTATTTTGCATTTATTTTAATGTTACTTTTTTTCAAGAAATGTTTAAATGTTAAAAAGGACTGCTGTTGTATACTTCTCATTTTGCCATAAATGGTCATTTGGCTGTGAAGATTTGCATACTTTGCACAGTTTATGTACTATAAAAATAGTATAAGTAGTATGGTAGTACTTCAAACACAGGCTGCATCCGAAATCGCATACTTCCCTACTATATAGTAGACACAAAAGAAGTATGTCCGAATTCACAGTTTAAAATAATCTGGGAGAGCTACTTCTTCCGGCGGGATTCTGAAGTAGAGCTGCAACGACACGTCGACGTCATCGATTACGTCGACTACGAAAATGCGTCGACGCGTCACACTGTTTACATTCATCTCGCGGCTTCTGCTCTTGGGAACGGAGAAAGTTCCATTCTATCACAAAAACCTGGACCACGATTATCAAAAGTATGGGAATACTTTAAACAGAGGCCAAATAAAACGGTCCTTTGTTCCCTTTGCAGAACCGAAATGGCGTTCCACCTATGGAATTGGATCTCTGCCAATTTTTTGCACACGCAAGATCATATTTTGAGCGTGCAAAAGGGCATTTCGTGCGTGAACTGAGTTGAGGAGAAAATCTTCGTCTCGCAAATAAGAAAATATTTATAGCGAATGAAAATCAGTTTTGCATTTTATGTTTATTTGGATGTGCGCGGATTTTCTCTTCTGCACGTGCAAGGTTTGAGTTGCTCGCGCTCCTGATACCCGCCCTGCGCACTCGCTAAGCGCCGACCGCTCGCCTGCTCAACACAAACCAGCGTTACAATGTGTCAAAATTCCAGCCAATCAGAATTTAGCAGCCTCATCTCCCTTGACAACCAATCACAAGACTCAAAATACATCGTTCAGGAGATGTTTGTTCAATGGCTTGAACACTATCAAAGTTCCTTTAAGTCTTTGACACTCTTCATTTTAAAGTTCAAATGTCTTCCACAGGACGAACACACATAAGTGGCTTATTTTTAATCAAAATCAAATCGTATTATTACATAATGGCGTGTCCCAGTGTTTCTACACCTCAATGAACTGCTAATTTAGTTCTTACTTCTTACTTAAAAAAAGATCACTAGATTAATAAAAAAAACTTAATAAAAATAATCGTTAGCGTAGTCGACTAATCGAAAAAATAATCGTTAGTTGCAGCTCTGTTCTGAAGTGTGCATACTATGGACACTTTACTTTCCCATGAGGCCATGGGAGAGGATTTGTGAACGGTAAGTCACATGATAATCGCAACATGTCGAATGTGGTTCATCTAGATTGTATTCGAACTATATAAAACACACTTTTTAGCAGTCGCAGAGTAATTACTTATTCAAAACAAGCAGCTCCTCGAGAGAGAGTGTGCGATTTCGGACGCAGCCTGTTGGTTTAGAAAACTTCACTTTGTAAATGTGTGTTTTTTATATATCTAGAACTGCATAGGAAAACGTCCACCTTCAGAGGAAAACAGCTGCTTATCTCTGAGAGATGAAGTCCTCTGCATTGTGGGAAAAGTTTTACCAACTTCAACGTCTGTGTCTCTCAAACTTTGTCTCCCTCTATTGGAGGAAATATATAGTGCCACACCAGCCAGAGTTCTGGAGAGAGAACAAGCATATGGGCAGGACCACAACAAGATGCTGAGACAAGCATTATTAAATAGGACTTGAAGACAGAAACAGATCTTCTGTGTGTGTGTGTGTGTGTGTGTTCATATGTACACAAGCACATAGGCCTTTGTATATGTTTGTGTATTCACAAGGTGGCCGACCTTTGACCCAGGTAATCTTTGAAGAAACGCCGGAGCTGCCCGCTCAGCTCTTTCTGGTGTGTGTGTGTGTGTGCGTGCAGGAGAGAGATTGTTTATACTCTGATATAAGACACTATAATGTAATGTGTTAGATGAATGTTTTAGGTGGGGTAGATGTGTATTTGGGGAATGCTGTAGGACTTTGTGCATGTAAAACTCACGATAGAGGAGTCGTGCCTCTGGGTGGCCCTCATACGTCTGCGTGCATGAATGTGCGTTTCTGATTGTGTCCAAGTTTTGATATGTACTTATGCACCTGACGCATAATGTGACTAGCCATACATGTTTATTTGAACACAAGCTTATAGAATGATTGTATGTTAATGTACAATACTTGTTTCAGGAAGGCTGTGTTTTGTGTGCGTGAGCGAGTGGCTGCGTGAGGGACACACCTGAAGGGTGGGACAGTTGGTCAGCATAATAAACTCTTTCTAGATTACTCTTTGTCTCGT
This sequence comes from Zacco platypus, assembly GCA_038088235.1. NCBI lineage: Eukaryota > Metazoa > Chordata > Actinopteri > Cypriniformes > Xenocyprididae > Zacco > Zacco platypus. The sequence goes on from CM076071.1 coordinate 28,698,668, forward strand.
CCACTTATAAATGCACCACAGAGGGTTCGAGTGAAACGTAGCACTGCTTTTATTCTCTCGAATACATATGGATGAGGATAAAAAGCTCTGTCTCGTTGTCACGGGGCGAAGTGTAGAAAACTAGCGCTCCCTAGAGAGAGCTGCGGGGCAGATGTGAAGACAATGATCGGACCTGTTTTATCTCATTGTACGTCAGTTGCAATAGTTCGCTTGCAGCCAATGTCCTCCTTCCATTTGCACAAAGGCGGTTAAGTGGCTGCTCACATTTCGCACAGCCGGTTACTTTCGAACGACTGCAACTTATAATACAGAACTTGCATCTCTTTGAGTGCAGCAGAGAGAAAAGAAACATTTAATAATCCCTCTGGTAAAAATTTGTGACCATGTTTACTTTTAAGGCAAGACACTAAAGGAAAAACTACTGGGTTTTTTTCACGCACTTGTCAATTTTTGAGATTTTGCTTCCATAACCATATGTCTGTAATGGGGAAAAAATGTCCAATATACACATTTAAGTGTTTATTTTATTACACTTTGGATTTAGATTAGGCCTTAGTTCAATTAGGACATTTAAGTAGCTTTTATAAAAGTGTCTTTCAGTTAAAACAGCTCAAACATGCATTTTAGTTTAGGACTCTGATGTCTCCAGAATGTGTGTGAAGTTTCAGCTCAAAATCCCCCACAGATCATTTATTATAGTTTGTCAAATTTGCCTCTATTTGGGTGTGAGCAAAAACACGCCGTTTTTGTGTGTGTGTGTGTCCCTTTAAATGCAAATGAGCTGCCGCTCCAGAAGAGGGCGGAGCTTTAACAGCTCAACAACAACAAAGCTGGAGAATCTCACGCAGACAAAATGAGGAAAGTGTTCAAACCGGAGTCGACACTGATGGAGAGACTCAGGAAGAAGTTCCAACTTTTAGTCGTTTCTGAACGGTTAGTGGATAAATTGATGAAGTTGCTGTGGAGTTGATCATGTGTCGTCATGTTCATCTTTTTTCCTTCAATTGACCCTCGTTTGTGAAGCAGTCCGGCGTAAAATGACGGCATCAACAACACTCGACTACAACAACTCTTCCTCTTCTCTAAAGCAGCCCGACATGACCCCGCCCCCTTGTTGTGTGCTCTCAGGGGCGGGGTTTATGTAAATTTTGGGGTTTGTGATGTCACCAACCCAGGAGGAAGTACGTTGTAGTCCCTACCAGAATTCTGTAAAAGAAAATATCTCCCTTTGCATTGAACTTTGAGCGTCGTAACTTTGCAGACGTTGTTTATTCTCAAACAGCAACATTACACACTAACTGAAGTTAAAAAGTTGAAATCATAATAAACCACCTCTTTAACCCTTTTTTTAGGCCATTTATCTATTTGCATCTGTAGAATTCAATTACAACACATATAATGCTGTAAAAACCTTTAAAAGGATTTTGAACCTCATGGCTTTATCCAATGTTCAGATTTCTGTTCCGGAAATTTATGCAAACGTATTAATTAGATATTGCACGTTTAAACATGACATTTCAGAACCCTTACAAAACTGATTAATCAACCAGGAAAGTATATTTGTATTATATGCATGTTTTACCACATTGACCTGTGGTGTATTAACCAGCTGCTACTCCGAAAGATTATAGTAAAAGCAGGACGATCCCTAAAATCGTGTAAAACACCGTAACACACATACAACTGCAATATTTGATACAATTTAATTTTTAAAGGGTTTATTTATAATATTAAGGTATTATAATTCACATAAACATGTCAGTGGTCACATTTCGAATAGGGGACTGTTTCATTCAATCCCACCGGTAAAATTTGTGACCAACTGTACTGCCACGCTGAAATATGATCTATTAGTTATGTATGATTAACATTGTATTTTAAGGATACTGAGATTATAATACATGTAAACATGTCAGTGGTCACATTTTGAATAGGTTATGCTTGATTCACATTACAAAATTGTAGATTATTTTTGTACATCACTTATATTCTGATAACTATAATGTAACTCATTAGGCTATTAAACAACTGCATTTTATTTTGCCTTCTATTATATTTCCTAAAATTGAAAAAATATTAATATATAATAATATTTCCTGATTGAAAAAAAGTACTTTATTTATTTATTCAGCATTTTCTACCGAGACTACATTGTGCAAATATATATAATAATATATAATAAATAAGATATACTATATTATGAAAATATAAATAATATAATATATAATAAATAAGTTATATATTGTGAAAATATATATTTTATTTATATAGCATTTTCTACTGAGAATACATTGTGCAAATATATATATAATAAATAAGATATACTAAATTGTAAAAATATATATTTTATTTATTTGGCATTTTCTACTGGGACTACATTGTGCAAAAATATATAATAATAATATATAATAAGATATACTACATTGTGAAAATATAAATAATATATAATAAATAAGATATATATTGTGAAAATATTTATTTTATTTATTTAGCATTTTCTACTGAGACTGCATTGTGGAAATATTGTGCAAAAATATATATAATAATATATAATAAGATATACATTTTATTTATTTAGCATTTTCTACTGAGACTATATCGTGCAAAAATATATAATATATAATAAATAAGATATACTATATTGTGCAAATATATATTTTATTTATTTGGCATTTTCTACTGAGACTACATTGTGCAAAAATAAATAATATAATAATATATAATAAATAAGATATATATTTTATTTATTTAACATTTTCTACTGGGACTACATTGTGCAAAAATATATATAATAATATATAATAAATAAGATATATATATATTTTATTTATTTAGCATTTTCTACTGGGACTACATTGTGAAAATATTGTGCAAAAATATATATAATAATATATAATAAATAAGATATTCTATGTTGTGCAAATATATATATTATTTATTTGGCATTTTCTACTGAGACTACATTGTGCAAAAATATATATAATAATATATAATAAATAAGATATATATATATTTTATTTATTTAGCATTTTCTACTGAGACTATATCGTGCAAAAATATATAATATATAATAAATAAGATATTCTATATTGTGCAAATATATATTTTATTTATTTGGCATTTTCTACTGAGACTATCGTGCAAAAATATATAATATATAATAAATAAGATATTCTATGTTGTGCAAATATATATTTTATTTATTTGGCATTTTCTACTGAGACTACATTGTGCAAAAATAAATAATATAATAATATATAATAAATAAGATATATATTTTATTTATTTAGCATTTTCTACTGAGACTGCATTGTGCTATAATGGAGTAAAATATCCGTGCTCACACTGGCAAGCAGAATAAAATGGATAAGTCTTGCCCAAAACAACAGATACAGCCAAAAGGTGACTAAATATCGGCTCTTTTAATACGAACAAAACTTCAATCCTTCCCATTCAAAAGCCCCTATCGGCATTCGTGTCTCACATCATGAGCGCCAGTAAATCTGTACATTGTTGTATGTCTCGAGCACAACAAAGGACGACACTCCCCTCTTGGCGCAATGAACCGCACGCGCTCCTTCTCATGCTACCCATGATGCCTCGCGCGCGTCTGCTTGGATCGAGCCGCCATGTTGTCGGTGTAAAAGCTAGGGAGCTGCTGCGAACCGGGGCTGAAATCCGTCACCATCCGCATCCTCCACCTGTGAGTACCCCTCTGTTCTGAATCCGTGTTTTCTCCTAGACCCGTTTTAGCTCACCGAGCGTTTATATTTCGGAGTTATAAGGCGTAACGAGTGATTTTGAGGGCTTTGTTATAAGGCAGTGGCTCCCCCTCCTCTCCCCGGGTCTTCCTCCTGCTGTAGAGCTCTTCCTGTCCAGACGGCCCGGGCCTTTTGTTAACGGGAAGCGGACCTGTAGAATAGCGCCTCGCGGACTTCCAGGTACCGGTCTGTGCGTTTTACACACCCGCTTATGTTCGTTTTCAACCGTAAACCAGCGCTCTTTGACCGTTTAGGCCGCGTAACAGACATTAAAACGGTTGATCAAAGCCTTGCCAGACAGTTCCGCCCCTCACCGATTCCCATGTCGTGAATTAATGGGTGACAAACGCTCATGATTCACGACTGTCTGATGTCAGCGGGTTCGCGAACACCGTTAGTGACGGTGTGTCCTCCCCCTGTGGTTTGTTTTAGGGTTAAAGCGCGCGTCTTTTGTCACCTTTTTGTGTTATCGTGATGCAAACGCATGCTTTGGTCATGGGTAACCAGTTACGGTATTTCTGCCCACTTCCGGGAGCTGTACATGCGGCCGGCCGAGCTCAAGAACGCTTGTTTCCGGGTATCTCGAGCCATGAAATGGCGAAACTGATCCAGGCTGCAGGCGACTATGAGGTGCATGTAATCTACGAGGACAATGGCCGTCTCAAAACTTTGTTTGGCATCATTTGAACGCGTCTAGATGGCTAATGGGACACTGCAAACATGTCAAAGTCTTTGTTTGAGAGTCACAGGCCTGCTCCAGGGTGAACCACAACAGCTCAAACCTAGATTTGAAGCAGAAAAGCACTTGAGCCGGTTATTTGGTCGCTTTGCAGAACTGTTAGTAATGCAGATTCCAGCTTTTAAACATAATTACTTAAAAATTAAGTTGAGGAAATGCATGTGCCATTGTTTTAACAGCCTCAGAGCTCACCGACAGTTTAAGTGATCAATTCCTGGGATTTTTTTACGTCCTGAACCCGATTATTGCGCACTGGTATCAGAGCAGGCCGGGTGTTCGGGTCAGTGTGAAGCAGAGTTTCGGTTTGATCCTGTATTTGGGGTTTTTCTGTGGCTGTCACGGTGGGATTTTTTATTTCTTTTCCACCGAGTCACGAGTGTGGGAGTCGAATGTGTTTTTTTTTTCCATATGCAGGTGTTTGTGAAGCCTAGGACCCGGGATCAGCAAATATAACACATGTAGTCAGAATCACATTTTATTTTTGTCTTGCATGCTTTTCTTTTGATGATCCGTCAATGTAGGTTTACGTCTCATATTTGTCAGTTTCTCGTTGAATTAACAGCAACTAAAGACCATTTTCTCCTTTATTTATTGTGCTGCCCTAACAACTTAGTTTCATTTAATGAGTTATTCTTGTCCGTGTCTCTCAAATTCAGAACAGACCCATTTTTGGATCATAACCCACCAGTTGAGAACCGCTGGCTTAGAAGTCGCAAAACCAACCCAAATTGCATGAGGTGGTTATTTTTGCACCTCTTAATCTAAACGTCATCGGTGATCATACGAAACAAGCCACCAAACATCGTTAACCCGCAGTGAGTGTCTCATGAAGGTTTGCCCAGTAGGCTTCAAACTAATTTGACTCATGATTTTGATCGGTCATGGCTTGTGTTGGTTTATGGGACCGTGTTTATCATTTAAAAGAGGTGTGGGATGAATTTTGTTCTGATGATGAAGGCCTCGCTGCTGTGTGCGGTTATCTCAGTCTTTGTAAACAGTGTGTTGCTTCACCCGGTGTACTATCTTGATTTGAAGCTCGGGGCATTACTCCATCAATGTGTTCAGGATTACACCTAATGGGGATCTTGTGCCGCTGTATAATCTAGCTGCGTTGCAATCACAGCGTTTGATGTTCCAAAGGACAAATTAGAAAGCAGACGTTTAAAAAAGTAGGTCTATATGGTGAATAATAAAGAGTTAAGAGGGAAAAAAAACAAGGGGGTTTAATTTATGTGGGTGGAGTGTACATTCATTTTGGTATGCTTGAAATTAAGACGGTCACTAACGATTATTAGTCAATTATTTTGATGATTAAAGAATTGGGTCACTTGAGAATTAAAATTTCCTGATAATTTGCTCACCCCAATGTCATCCAAGATGTTTATGTCTGTCTTTCTTCGGTCAAAAACATTCCAGGACTTTTCTCCATATAGTGGACTTAAATAGGGATCAACAGGCCCAAATGTCAGTTTCCTTGCACAGATGAGGAACAAGGGTCTTATTTTTAAATAAATAAAAATCAAAAAATTCTATACTTTAACCACAAATGCTCATCTTGTGATGCGCCACGCATTACGTAATCACGTTGGAAAGTCGCGTGTGACGTGGGCGAAAGTACTGAGCAAGTGTTTACTAAGCGAATGTGCAAAGACTAAGTCAAACGGCCTTTACGTAAAAGGTAAAACAACGACGTCGAACGATTTTGAAGTTTTTTGCCCTACTGCGGTACTTTCGCCTACACCACGCGTGATCTTTCCTACGTGATGACGTAATGTGTGGCGCATCGCAGAGCTAGTGCAAGATGAGCATTTGTGGTTAAAAAGTGTGTGTATATAGATATATATAGATAGATAGATATAGATCCTTTGAAGATAGAGTTAGTAGCATTATACACAAGGATCTATATCGCTATATAGATAAAGATATCTATATAGATATATATAGATATATAGATATAGATCCTTTGAAGCTGCACTGAAACTCACGTTTGGGCCTGTTGGTCCCTGTTTAAGTCCACTATATGGAGAGAAATCCTGGAATGTTTTCCCCAAAAACCATAATTTCTTTTCGACTGAGGAACGAAAGACAAACATCTTGGATAAATGAGCAGGAAATTTTAATTCTGAAGTGAACTAATCCTTTAGGTATAAGTGAACAGGAACCATTAAAATGACTTAAATGCATAGGTGTAATAACAATGAAGCATTAATAATTGGTTCAAATAAAGTATCAATAGCAAATTATCATATGGTTTTATGTAACAGCACTGTTAAAAAACTATTTAATTCACACAATATAAACATAATCAACTTATGCCTGCAGAGGGCGCCAGCAGCCTGGTGTTGTTATACATTATAGCATGATCAAATCTTTTTTTTTCAAAATTTTTAATTAATCTTTAATATTTGGCACTTTACGATAGAAATTCTACAGCCACTGTAATTTCTTGAACGAGAACATGTGGACGTCAAAACATGCAAACTCAGAGCCGAGGGTTTAAACCTTTTTATTTTGAAATCGTGAACAGTATTTTAATTACTTAATTTACTATTTTTTTTATTTTAATATTAAAGTTTTAGTAATTTTGTTCTCATTTTTATTTGTTAATGTTTATATACTTTTTCTTTGTTTCAGTTTGTTTTTTTTTTAGTACATGAAGTTAAACTTAATGAAATTTGCTTAATAACAAATGGTTTTAGTTTAACTATTATAAATATACTATTTTCATTATGTCAGTAACGCTGTTGTCAATCACCGTTACAGTGGGATAGATCCTAGTCATTCTAAATATTTAATTTGATGTTAAAAATCAATAATTAACTTTAACTAATGCAAAGAAACCATGCATGTGCATATTTATTTAAACAGGAGCTGAATGGAGTAATCTGGAATTTGGCATTGAGAATTTTTGCATCTTCATGTGCAATTGGATTTTTTATTTTTTTTAAATCCAGCCATTCTTTCTAGTGAGATGACTGGTCAGACTCGTCTCAACTCGCTTCAGTCACAGTTAGCTTGGGAAATTGAATCTGATCGAGCCTTTTGTCCCAGAACATGATCTCCAGCGTCCAAAACCTCTAGTGCTAATGGGACCAACGACAAATCTGGTCCTTTCAAACAGTTGTCTGGGTTACGTGACACGTTTTAAAATGTTTGTGGTTTATTCTTTGTGTTGTCTCCGTATGCTTTCACCAGCATTGCAATAACTTTCATATTTATGTATTAAATGCATCACATAGTCTAAATATCTTGACACTCTGCATCCAAGTTCTTCTGCGCGCTTCCTACCCACAATGCAACCCGGTTTAATTTAATGCTAAACTAAGTGTTTGTGTATGAAAGCTCCAGTACCTGGTGAATATATTTCAGCGGAGAGTGTGGAATAAACTTGGGAGTTGTTTTTTTGGAGTCTCTTATTATTTCCAGAAGGATCTATGTGACATAATTTACTCTCAGTGCTGCCAACAACTCTGGCACCGTTTTGGGTTGAGATTACACCAATGGATCAGGATTTTGCAGTTAGGATTAATTTGCTGCTTGCTGTGGCCTACATCTACATGTCTCTTGAAAAGATCGGCTCCGTTTTAGATGTGAAAGCAAGAGCAAAACTTTGGTTCTCTTTTTTTTTTTGGCTGTTCAAAACTGTTGCTGAAACCAGAAATGCTCCTGTTAATCATTTTAGGCCGTTTGTAGCAATATTATTAAACTTAACCATTTATATTTTGATTTTATATTGTTTTAAGTTCACATACACACACAAAAATTCATTTAGGTAAACACACAGTTGTTAGACACCAGTTTTAATTTCATTAATCGATTGAGTTTTCTAAAAGTCTGAGTTTAAATGGAGCCGCTGATCTACACCAGATAAGCGATATAGTATATAGATATTATTGGTGGCTGATATATCGGCACGTAAATGTGAACAGGATAGCTGTCATTTCCTTCCAAGCAGAAATAAGGAGAAAACAAGTGAAACCGTGTCACAAAGAGGAACATTTATCTGCTTGTTGTTGCTCATCTTTTGGCTTGAGTTCCTGTGGTTTTTTGGAAATAACCCTCAGCTATCCACGATAAATGACTGTTATTTGCCTATTCAAAAAAGAAATTACTTGTAGTTGCTGATTTAGGTCAACTTTTTGTCCTGATTTGCCTCTTGCGTAAATGGCACATGGCCCAAATGTTACAAGAAAACATTTGGATAATTAAATACATTTTTTCTTCTTTGTTTTGTGTATGAATTGGCTTAATGTAATGCAAGACAAACAATGAAACGATAGTATAAATGCTACTGTTTTTTAAATTAAAAAATAAATATAAATGGCGCTTGTTTTTGCTTAAGTTTCTGTGCACCCCAGTCAACATAAAGTCCAGTCACAGAAGCAATAATCCTTCAATGCTTATATGATATAATAATAAAATAATGCTGTATTTTAATTGGTTAAAGTTGGAATAAAGTTCAGTTAATTGAACTTCAAAAGTACTTTTTGTACAAAACTTTTTGTAACTGAAACTGAAATATACGAGTATTAAGAGTATGTGTCAAGCTAGAAATGTACCTTTTCTTATCAAGATAATTTGTTCCAGTGGAAATTCCTCCATTTTTTTTTTCACCTCTTAACTTTCCCCAGTATTTCATAGTCGTTCTGTGACAATGATATCAGATACACATTTGAATGAGAATGAATTGAGTCATTTTGACAGGCCCGCTCTGCCTGATTAACTAGAACAACAACCTCTGCTTTCCCCACTGAGCCTCAACAAGTGTGTGCGATGCCGTAATGAGCTCTTCCATCCCAGCGCTGACTATCACACTGATGGATTGAATTGACCTCGTTCCAGCCCAGACCATGAGTGTCGTCTTTTCTATTGCCCTATATTTTCATGGGTCAGGGATTTTATTTCGTTTGTCGTTTCGAATCTGTTCAATTAAAATCAAGTTCTGTTATTTACCGTTCAACTCCATAGATGGTTGATTTCTTTAAAATTAGTAAAGCTGGTTTCGATTTGGTCATTTCTGGCAATATTTGTGAGCTGGGTGCGGTAATATCATAAATGCGCTTCAAATGCAATGCAATCCCAGATGCCTTAAGGGTTAATAGTGTTTTGTTTTGTTCTTGTGTTCCAGTCTCTGGTGGAATGAGCGTAGCGTGTGTGTTGAAGAGGAAAGCTGTGCTCTGGCAGGATTCGTTCAGCCCCCACCTGAGACTGCCTCCCCCTGACAGGCCATTACCCAGCATGCCTGTGGTGCTGAGTGCTGCGGGCCACACCCCCCAACCTGGCCCTTCTCCTCAAGCCCCTCCCCCTACGCAGGGAGCTGGGCGCTCTCAAGATGACGCTATGGTGGATTACTTCTTCCAGCGGCAACATGGTGACCAGCCCGGCTACAACAATTGCAAACACCGCTGGCCGACTGGTGACAACATTCATGGAGACAACCAGGTGAGAACTGTGTAAAAATGACCAGGAAGCCACTTTTTCCTATTTATACCCTTTCACAAAGTCTTGATTTCGGGCTCTCCTAGAATAGGATTTCATGCTTCAATGTTCAAAAAACACATTATTTTTCACACATTGTCCATTGTTGCAGCTCCTCTCTTCCCAGTCTGCCAGTAACGCTCTGTTTACTTCCTGTCTCAATGAAGCTCCTCCTTCTGAAAAGCACAATATGCTCTGATTGGTCGGCTGGACCAGTGTTTGGGAAGTGTCACGCCCCTTACCTAACTCAGTGTTTCTCAAACTTTTTCAGCCCAAGGACCACTTTATCTTCCAATTTTTTTCTGAGGACCAGAATCCCACTCTAACACGCCCCCCAAAAACAACAAAATAGCAAGGATAAACTAAATTTAAGTTTAATATGCAACTGTTTCAAGTCAAAAACTAATTATTCAAACACAAATGCAATGATATGATCCATTTTTTCATTATTAAAACACTGACGTCAATGTTAAGAGCTTGCCTAGTTTAGGTCATATTTTCGCGGACCACTAGGGGGTGATGGCGGACCACTAGTGGTCCGTGGACCACACTTTAAGAATTACTGACCTAACTCAACCAGGCCCCGCCCCTTCATTTTGTGACGTGCTTTGATTGGTCCAGCCGGCTGGAATTATTTAAATGCATAATATTTTAACATGTTCGGTCCCGGAAGAAAACTACAATGGAGACGTTTCAGGAAGTTCAGAAACAGTGGCACTGATATAGAGTAACTTTGCAGATATTTTTTATGCTCAAACAGCAACATTACACACCAATGAAAGCATAACAGGTCCTCTTTAACTATATAAAATTTAATCTTATAATAATTGTATAACTTTTCACACAGGTACGATCAATGGATGAGCTTAACCACGACTTCCAGGCCCTTGCCTTGGAGGGACGAGCTATGGGAGAGGTGAGAGTCCTAACCTTCCTCATCTTCTCCTTGATACTTCATTTTGTGTTTTTGTTATGTATTAATGTTTCTGTCTGATGTTCCCGCTCTGCAGCAGCTCCTAACTGGGAAGAAGTTCTGGGAAACTGATGATTCAGGGAAAGATGGACCAAAAGGGATCTTTCTGGACCAGTGGAGAGACAGCGCTTGGGGAGCCTCTGGTATGTGTGTGCAGATGGCATAGTTGTATTTGACACATTTGGTATTTTTCTCTAATGTCTCTTTTTTTTTTTTTTTCCTGTCTCTCTAGATCACTCAGTGTCCCAGCCAATCATGGTACAGCGCCGACCAGGTCAGGGCTTCCATACCGTTGGAGAGCCGGGATCTGTGCTGTCACCACGTTCTGAGAGTGGAGGATTGGGCGTGTCTATGGTGGAGTATGTTCTTAGCTCCTCCCCTGCTGAGAAAATGGACTCATGTTTGCGCAAAGGAGCCTATGTGAGTTCTTTTATCATCAAAACATTCTTAATTTGTTTTTATTTAGACTCTTTAAGAAATGGTTCACACAAAGTGAAAATACATTGCTACCCTCATGTTATTCCAAAATTTAAAAAGTCATAAAGAGTAAATAAATTTTTTCGCCTTGTGTAGTACTTGTCATTTTCACTTCAATCCTCTCCATTTCTCTTAGGGTCCAAGAGACTCGGAGGCTGATGACCCTGAGAAAAGGGTGGAACAAAAACCCAAAACAACATTTGACCCCGAGCGGAAGGAACTGAAAGAGACAGAGCCAGATGTTTTGGATAACCCCAATGGACTGCCCAGTCAGAATGGACTTGATGTGGACGTGAAGGATTTTAGGTATACACAATCAAAAAAGTGTAATAAATACAGCTCAAAGTTTGGTGTTTTTAAAAAGAAATTGTTTTTATTCAGCAAAGATGGATCAAATTGATCAAATAAAGACATTTATAATGAAAAAAGCTGCACAACTGTTTTCAACATTGATAAGAAATGTTTCTTGAGCAGCAAATCATCATATTAGAATGATTTCTGAAGGATCATGTGATGATGCTGAAAATTCATCTTTGATCACAGGAATAAATTACATTTTAAAATATATTCAAATAAGAAACGGTTTATTTTAAATTCTAATAATATTTCAAAATATTACTGTTTTTACTGGAATTTTGATCAAATAAATGCAGGCTTGGTTGAGCATTAGAGACCAAAACTTAACATCAATACATTTTAGAAATACTGATAGTATTGAAGACAAACCTGTCTTGTTTATTCCCCAGTCGCACTCCTGGTAACTGCCCTCCGACTGGCCCAGAGGTGGATTTGGGTGGACCAGAACTGACTGGAGGTGCAGGGCCAAAACCAGCAGAGGAGTTCTCAAATGTCGAAACCCAAAATGTGACCCTGGACCCCATGGAATCTGTTTCTATGGAGACTTTGCAGTTTGATTACACTGGAGGCCAGCTGCCTCTCGACTCCACAGCTGCTACCGTCAGCCTGTTTGACTACAATTCCCCCCAACAGGTGAATATCTGATGCTGCTAGCGCTTTCAACTCTCAAGACTGTAATTAGAGTAGAATAATAATAATAATAATAATGTGAGCTTGTGTGTGTTTATAAATGTGTGTTGTATATCAAAGGTCACACATGTGAAGGAAAAACCTTTGTTTGAAGTAATGTGCCAGAATACCGTTCAGCCACTTTGGAAGTTATTCTGGAGAAGTAATTATTAGTCACATTTGCATATGCTTCTGAAGCCTTTGCATTTATGACTGAAAACAAATGCAAATGTTTAATGTCTGATAAAAGCTTCATGTATTGCAGCTGTTCCAGAGGCCCAACGCTCTGGCAGTGCAGCAGCTCACGGCCGCCCAGCAGCAGCAGTACGCGCTCGCCGCAGCTCAACAACAACACATCGGTGAGTTTGACTGTACTTTTCACTGTCCAGATGACTTAAAGGTGCAGTGAGCAATTTCTGAGAAACACTGTTGACATTTAAAATCGACCTTGCGCAAAAGAAACAGCCCTCCCTTAATTGTTCCACCCCCAAAATAACAAACACTCAATACAACTCTGGCACAGCTCCATTGGACAAGTATGGATGAACCATCTGTGATTCAACAACAACAGCAGCATATCTTGGTTCTATTAAAAACATAGCAATGTTACTCATGTATCAAGCTGATACAAAGTTGTGTTGTCAAAAGTACAGACTTCGGTACCAATCATGTGACGATACCAGCATTTCCCCCTAGTATTTTGAGCGCTGTTGAGCGGGTTTTTAAACACCCGGTTTGCTATTGCGTTCACACACGCAACAGATATGTCTGTGATTGGCTACATGGATATCGTTGAGCGTTTGAAAGCAGGCCTCCATCAGAAAATCCCTAATATATCCACAGATGAACGGATCCTCTGATAGATGCCTGCTTTCAAACGTAAGCGCTCGGTGTAGAGATTCATTGTCTATTTACAACATGTTTTTGAAGCGTTGATCATTGTAGCCAATCACAGACATATCAGTTGAGCATGTGACCGCTACAGCCAATCAGATCTGTTTAAGAATTTGCTCAACATGCTAGGGGAAAATACTGGTGGCGGTACTTTTGCCAACCTCTACATTCGTTTTCAGTCACTGGAAAGCTTTTCCAGTATTAACGTGGATTCTAGCTCCTGCCTGATTGTAACCCTTATTTTTCCAGTTATATTCCTCTGATTTTTTTGCTCTTTTGTAATCGCGGTCACTCTTTCTACAAATATCCTGCTTGCTCACTCTCTCCTCCCTCTCTATATGTCCCCTATTGCCGATTAGCTACAAAAGTGTTGTGGCTTTCATTCTGATTGGTCTGATCCACTTTGTTTTTTTGTTTTTCTCCCATTTGCTCTGCCAGGACTATGTACAAACACATTTTTCTTCACAACAGACATCTAACGAATATTCAACAGCGTTTCTCAACTGCACCTTTAACGGACAAAAGTTTCAGGTGATTTATTTAATTCGGTTTCTCATTATTTGTGTGTTAGGTTTGGCCCCAGCTGCGTTTGTACCGAATCCGTACATCATTAGCACTGCTCCGCCTGGCACTGATCCGTACGCCGCCGGCCTCGCTGCTGCCGCCACTCTAGGTGAGAACTCATACTTACAGTTTGAGATGGATGTGTGTCATGTATAGTTTCTTTCAAGATTTTAGTAAAGTATAAATGCTTATGTTAATGAGTTCAGTGATTTAATGGATAATGCACACCCTATCAGGGTTTGTTTCTTTTTTTTAATTAAAAAGCTGACTACATTATTCAATTTTTAATGCTGCTAATTCACAAATAAATAAATACATAGACACATTACAACAAATACAATGAGAAACGCTTACAATATTAATTTATATTGTACAATTGACCAACTAGAATGAATTGTTGTAGAGAGCTGTCATATGCAGTTAAGTTTGGGGTCCGTCAAAATGTAAATATTTTGTTTCTTACACTCACGAAGGCCTCTTTTATTGATCAAAGATGCAGTAATGTCGTGAAACATTACAATTTAAAAGAACGCTTTTCTATTTTAATACATTTTAAAATGTAATTTGTTCCTGTGATCAACTGAATTTTCAGCATCATTGCTCCAGTCTTCAGTGTCACATGATCAGAAATCATTTTTCTGAAAGAAACATTTCTTATGAATGTTGAAAGCAGTTGAGCTGCTTAGCGTTTAACGTTTTTTTGATGAATAGAAATTTTAAAAGAACTGCATTTCTTTGAAACGCACATCTTTTGATCAAATCAATGCATCTGCTAGTTTCTTTAAAACAATCCAAGCCTTTAAATGCACATTAAATGCATACTCACTCCATCTTCAATATGCAAATGTACAAATACTTTGCAAATTGAAAGTAGCATAATAATGAAAGTGTCAATGTGCAGCAGGCTTCTTTGTACGTGAACGTTGACAGTACGCTTCTTGAATGCCTTACTCGCTGTGGCAGGAGCAGTCTGTTGCTAAAGGTGCTCTGCTGAGCAGTCGCAGTCTGGAGTGGATAAGAAGTGTTGCTCATGATGGCTGAGAGTTTGGACGGCGTCCTCCAGAGGCTTGAGATTTAGCTCTAGACTTGAGGCAGTCTGCTTGATTAAGCCACGCGCACAAACACACACCTGCTTTGATGCTCCCGAAGCACAGTACAAAGGCAGAGGAAATGGCTGCCGACTCTCGAGTCCCGTGTACATCAAAGCCCCTGAGCCTGCTCTGAAAACAGTGCGCTCTGGCCCTTCATCTGAGCCGTGACGTGTGTGTCTGTCTGTCTTTCAGGTCCAGCTGTAATGCCTCCTCAGTACTATGGGGTGACTCCATGGGGTGTGTATCCTGCCAACCTATTCCAGCAGCAGGCCGCCACCCCCTCCAACTCGGCCAACCAGCAGTCGGCAGCACAGAACCAGCAGAATCAACAGCAGGTAAGAGTTTAGCCAACCGGAGCTAATCTGGATAAAATGGGAATAGCAATTTAAAATGGAAGTTATATCATAAATAAATATTAAATAGTCTGTTAAAATATTTTTAAATTTTTATATAATTCAATGACGCCCTCATAAAGACTTGACTCGTTTCATTACTGGATGAATAATTTTTGAACTATTGATTCAATGACATGCATTTTTTATTCATCTCTTGCCGCCACCTACTGGTGTAACGATGTAATACGATCATTATTTGTAGCGTCATGTTTCTTTCAAAAGGTGATTTACTTTAATTTGATCGCTCGGTCTTTATATAAAGACTATAATCTTTTATCCCAGAACTTCTGTGAGTAATTTGAATTATTGTACCACAGGAATAATGACACCGTGTGGTTGAAAAGACTATTTGTGAAGCTGTTTCATACCTATACATAATGGCTGCTCCAACGCAGATCTGAATGTTCGCTGTGAACAGACATTTAATAGAATTGTTGTCATTTAGGAATAAGATTTTGTGTGTGTTTAAACCGAGATTGCAATCTTTTAATGATTAATTGTACAACTCTACTGAAAGCTGAACACAAAAACATTCGACTCATCGTCCAATCTTTGACTTTTGTTTACCCCAGGTGATGCGTGCAGGTGGAAACCAACGACCACTGACTCCCAGTCAGGGACAGCAGGGTCAGCAGACAGAGCAGCTTGTAGCGGCAGCAGCTGTGAATTCCGCCTTGGCCTTTGGACAGAGTCTGGCAGCAGGCGTACCTGGTAAAGGATTCTTGATGCGTCTTTTATAGGGGTGTTCACACTGACGCTGATTTTCAAGACAATGCAACTAGAAGTTGTTTTAAAGGAAGTTGAAATTTGAGGTGACTGATGTGGTTGCAAAGTTGAATAACGTTTAACCCCATGCAAGTGTGCAGTATCCAGGATTTTTTTTTTTTTGTTATGTGATCGAAAGGCATTTTGAATATACACTCTATATATATTTGTCACCTTAGTTTAGGGTCCAATTGTCAGTATTAACTATGACTTTTGCCTCAAACTCCTATTTGCTGCTCATTAATCATTAGTAAGGGAGTTAAGTGTAGGTTTAAATAAGAATATGGCATTAATATGTGCTTTACAAGTACTAATAAACAGCTGTAAGCAACTAGTTCATAGTGAGAATTGGATCCTCAAACCAAAAAAAACTTCTTTTTTAATATTATTCAGCACAGATGCGTCAAATTGATCAAAAGTGATTGTAAAGACATGTTATAATGTTCCAAAAGATTTCCATTTCAAATAAATGTTCATTTGAACTTTCTATTCATCAAAAATGCAACACAAATGTTTAAAGAGTGATAAAAAGAGAAATTCTTGAGCAGCAAATTGGAATGATTTCTGAAGGATCGTGTGACACTGAAGACTGGAGTAGTGAAAATTCAGCTTTGCCATCACTTTTTTCTGCATTTTTTTTGATCAAATAAATGCAGCCTTTCTGAGCACAACAGACTTCTTTCAAAAACATTAAAAAATCGTATCGGCCCCAATCTTATGAATGTAGTAAGTAAAGAACTAAGATATTTAATTAGCCAAAATCCTAAAACTAATCACTAAAGTCATGGGAATTAATTGGTCAAAAGTGTGGGAAGCCTGTACTATCAGTTCAAATGCCTTTTGGGATTTGTTGGGACCTATTCTCAACCAACAGTACAGCAACATGTCAGTCTTCAGCAGTTTAATCGCCGTTAGTGTGAACAGATCAAACTCTCACGGCTAGAACAATGTCTGATTAAGACGTATCTGTGGTATTCCAGGTTATCCTGTGTTGGCTCCAGCTGCGTATTATGACCAGACAGGAGCGCTTGTGGTGAATACAGGTGCTCGTGGTGGCCCAGTTCGGCTTATGGCCCCTGCGTCGGTTATCATCAGTCCATCGGCAGGTACGTGTTCGAAAATGCCAAATCAAGGTTACACAGTCGACAGACCTCCATTAAACATTTTCAAACCCTTGTCTTGTATCTGAATATCTCATGGTTATTTCACAGTGGCCGCTGCTGCCGCCTCAGCAGGTGGGGCTAATGCCGGTCTTGGTGGCGGAGCAAGCGGGGCTTTCCGTGCGTTGAGTTCTCAGCAGGCTCCTGGGCAGCAAGGGAGCGGGGCGTTGGGAGGAAGCTCTTTTTACGGGAGTGGCTCCCCAAGCTCCTCCTCACAGAGCTCCTCGCTGTTTTCACAAGGCTCTGCCCAGCCAGGAAGCACCTCACTTGGATTCAATGCCAACCCATCTTCTTCTCTGGGAGCCACACTTGGAGCGGCACTCGGGGGTTTTGGCACAGCAGGTGTGTGCTCTCAAGTTTAGTTATGTTAAATAAAAAT
The DNA here is from genome assembly GCA_038088235.1 of Zacco platypus. Lineage (NCBI taxonomy): Eukaryota > Metazoa > Chordata > Actinopteri > Cypriniformes > Xenocyprididae > Zacco > Zacco platypus. The sequence continues at coordinate 28,716,370 of CM076071.1, forward strand.
CACTCTAATGTTGCTAGAGGGTTATTCCTCCTAGTGGGAAATCTCCTTTAAAGTTAACATGAAATCAGAAATTACACTGCCTAATTTTATATATACATGACTGGATTTTGCCTGTTCTTTTCAGTGTACATTATTACAGATATATTCCACATTTTTTATATATATATATATATATATATATAATTTGCAAAATTTCAGCCATTTCGCAAGCAATGTTGTTGTGCCAAGGCTGCTAAAGCGTGGCGACTCTGAATTTTACCTGGAAAATGCATTGCAGAAGTAAAGTGGGTTGTGAATGTTGTTTAATGTGATGTAGTTTCTGTGAATGTCCTGAATAATGCTAATTGTAAACTAAAAACTGCACAACTTTTTCTCAGTTTTTTGCCCATGAGTCCCGATGAGTTGATTCTAGTTGCTGAAAGTCAGGCAGCTGCAGATTTTGGACAGTTGACCCATTTCAGTCAGAGTATAATGGACACTGATGATTTTTTTAGCTTCAGACTATGAATCCATTCAGTTTAAGGATATTGTTTTTTTTGGGGGGGTTTTTTTTAGCAGATTTCAGAACACATTGCTTTAATTTATCATGCATCTCCTTGCAACAAAGCACATGTTTCCGTGTGCATTTGTGCTCAAAAGGATGACTTAATAGTCCAATAGTGTGTGATCCTATGTTGTTTGCTATATGATGTCCATCTGTTCAAATTTTAGAAGTCGTGGCGTTTATCTCAGCCTTAAAAGTTTAGTTCACCCAAAAATAAAATTTCTGTCATTACTCACCCTCTCGTCAGTCCAAACCCATGAGACTTTTGTTCATATTTGGCACACAAATGAAGATATTTTCATTTGTCCCTCCGTTGACAATCTACGCAACTACCGATGTATTTACTACCTATTGAAATTGGTAAAGTAATCCATGTGACTTCACTGGTTTAACCAGTTTTATGAAGCGATGCCAGTGCCTTAAAACATAATTTAGCAAGTTATTTACAGAATATTAATCTCAGATGCGGGTTCACGCAACAATGTCTTCTCTCACGTCAACGCAACACTGGAGATTAATATTTTATAAATAAAGTGCAAACAGCATTTGATTTTTGTGTGAACTAAACTACATGATTAAAAAACACAAAAATCTTCAATATTTTAGATGGATGCATTTAATAGTCTCCAGATTAATTTTTGTATATCCGTCTTTTGTTTTGCAGTGGCTAATTCCAGTTCCAGTGGGTCACGTCGGGATTCTCTGACGGGAAGCTCTGATCTGTACAAGCGCACACCCAGTAGCCTCACCCCAATTGGCCATGGGGGCTTCTACAATGGCCTCAGCTTTAGCTCCTCCCCTGGCCCAGTAGGCATGCCTCTTCCAAACCAAGGCCCCTCCCACTCTCTCACCCCGCCTCCCTCGCTCTCAACTCATGGATCTTCAAGCAGTCTTAACCTTGGTGAGTACAACATGTATGTGTCAGTTATCTTTCCCTCGGATATCTATTAATGAATTGAATCTAACAGCTGGCCCCTCCCCCTCAGGTGGACTGACCAATGGCAGTGGGCGTTTCATCTCGGCAGCTCCAGGAGCGGAGGCGAAGTACCGCAATGCCACCACAGGCTCGTCTCTCTTCAGTCCCAGCAGCCAGCTCTTCCCGTCCTCACGGCTACGTTATGGAATGTCTGACGTGATGCCTTCGGGACGCAGTCGTCTCCTCGAGGACTTCAGAAACAACCGCTACCCCAACCTGCAGCTGAGAGAGATCGCGGGACACGTCATGGAGTTCTCTCAGGACCAGCATGGCTCCAGGTAATGCAGGCATCTGCTAAAGCTCACAAATGCAATCATATGATGATGGCGGGAATAATAAATAAATCCAAAATATTTTAATAACCATTTGGGTTGTGTGCAGGTTCATCCAGCTGAAATTGGAGAGAGCAAGTCCTGCAGAACGTCAGTTGGTCTTCAATGAGATACTACAGGCCGCCTACCAGCTCATGGTGGATGTGTTTGGAAATTATGTCATCCAGAAGTTCTTTGAGGTAATACTGAGTTCTTTTGTTGATTTAAATCCGTCATTTTGGCATATGATTGGTAATTGATCACAGTTGCAGGTTCAGATTTGTAGCTGATTTGGTACTGCATTAAGACAAGTTGTGCAGCTTCACATTAATAAACAGGAAAATAACAGTTTCGGTGTTGCAGAGTTCATCAGTTATGTGCATTAAGTGGATGTCAATTAAGATGGGAAGCGTCTGCTAAAAGCTGTTTTATGTTTTAGTTTGGCAGTCTCGATCAGAAGTTGGCGCTGGCCGAGCGGATCCGTGGTCATGTTTTATCCCTGGCGCTGCAGATGTACGGCTGCAGAGTGATCCAGAAAGCTCTGGAGTTCATCCCTTCGGACCAGCAAGTCATTGTAAGTTCATGAAAGGCTGAAGTGTGGTGGCTTTTGGGAAGTTACACAAAGTGTATGAATTGAATCGCATTTCTTTGACTTTTTCAGAACGAGATGGTTCGGGAGCTTGATGGGCACGTGTTGAAGTGTGTGAAGGATCAAAACGGCAATCATGTTGTGCAGAAATGCATTGAGTGTGTCCAGCCTCATGCTCTTCAGTTCATCATTGATGCTTTCAAAGGACAGGTGTGTCTCTTTTGAACCGTGTGAAATGCTGTATGTTTGAATAGAAGAGCTTTGTGTGTATGTTTGTGTTCCATGGGAACCTTGTGACTTATTTATGGAGGCCACAATTAACTCAAAAAAAAGCTTAAACCATTTGGCTTAGTGCAGTTATGAAATCTCCATGCCTGCGATTTCCTTTTTTTTTTATTTGTAGCTTCTCAGTGAAGCATTATAACTTAGTCGCTTGTAGCATGCATTTTAAAAGCAACAAAAGACATTTAATAACATGTTTTTACTCCCAACTCGCTTCATAATGTCAGTCGAGTGTTTGGAATAACATCCTTCTGTGAGATCATGTGACTTCTAACACAGAATAAGGCACACAACATATTATTTCATAGTATTCTATGCAGCGAAAAAAGGGTATGTTGATTAGCATTGCATTATAAATATACTTTATATGATTTATCAGAGTTCTTCAAAACTTCTTGGGTATTTTTATAATATTGTCGTAGTCGTGCATTTTATTAGTCATTTTTAATCAGTCAAAGCTTTTCAATCTTCTGTTTATTCAGCTATAGCGATAGTTATGATGCCCATATGCATTTACTGGAACTATGTGCATTCTTTTCTTCAGCGGGGCGTATTTGACGTCTCTGAGTGAGGGCGCCCTCTGGCTTTCAGATGTAGCAGAGTTTAGCCGTACTTCACTGAGGAGCTGTGCATAAAAAAAAAATAGTGTTTATTATTTATTCGAGTAGTTTGTTTGATTGATCGTGCAGCTTCGTTGCAGAATCACAGTATAAAAATAATAATAATAATAATTTTAAATAATGGTGCATTTCTAATGAAAAAAATCCTAATTCTATTTATGAAAAAAATGTAGATGCACAATATTCAGCTATTCCTAATATTAAGCAATAAATTGGTGTAAATTAAAAATACACTAAGTTTGGTATCATATCTTTTTTTTGTGAATCTTCCTGTGCCAATGCTATTTCTAGCAGCCATAGTTAATGTTTTTGTTGAAACAATGATACATTTATTCTTTTTATAGATTATTAGATTAATAGAAAGTTAAAAAAAGATCATCTGTCAAGTGGTGACACACACACATATATATATATATATATATATATATATATAATAAATAATGGTGCTAAAGCCAATCTGAACTTGAAGAAAAATTCCTGTCAAATATTTGCAGTCTTGTCAAATTCAGTGTTTCCTCTTCAGTGGACCACACTGGCCAAAATGGCTGCAACAGTGAATAAGTAGTCTATGGGACCCATGTTCTTATAAAATGAATACTGGGGACAGAAAAGGTCTGCTTACATGCATTTTGTAACCCGTCTGTGCTGTGAGAAAACTGCATCATCATCCAGTCGTGTGTCTGGTGTGGCTTATTTTGAAATGTATTTAAAACCTTTGTCTCGTGTGTGTGTGTTTAACTAATAACCGTGTGTTGTGCAGGTGTTTGCTCTGTCCACACACCCATATGGTTGTCGGGTGATCCAGCGTATTCTGGAGCACTGCCTGCCTGAGCAGACTCTACCGATACTGGAGGAAATACATCAGCACACCGAGCAGCTGGTCCAGGTAATTTATGAAGCCGTCTCTTTCTGCACTGAACTAGAGTTTTATCCATTCCTCTCAAAACCCTTTTTTCCCATCTTCATCTAGGATCAGTATGGGAATTATGTAATTCAGCATGTTTTGGAGCACGGCCGCGCTGAGGACAAGAGCAAGATTGTATCTGAAATCCGAGGAAATGTTTTGGGGCTCAGCCAGCATAAGTTTGCCAGGTAAACACAAAGCATTTACGCACGCATGATAAACCGTCAGGCGCGCGGGAGGGAGGAAGTGTCTTATTTGGGGGCGTTTGTGTTTTCTTTCTCAGTAACGTGGTGGAGAAGTGCGTGACCCACTCGTTGCGTGCCGAGAGGGCGATGCTGATTGATGAGGTGTGCAGTATGGCGGACGGGCCCCACAGTGCCTTATACACCATGATGAAGGACCAGTATGCCAACTATGTTGTGCAGAAGATGATCGATGTGGCCGAGCCGACACAACGCAAGATTGTAATGCACAAGGTGTGGCTGCCGTTTCATTATCATCATTTCTTCTTTTCTTGTTTGTGGCAAAGTAGGGCTGGGCGGTGTGACGCAGGGGCTATTTTGGGATCTTTTTCCTGCTGGTGTGACCAACTAATGAGAGCTGCCATTTCTGTTGCACATAATGCATATGACAAACATCAAGCGGAACAAAACCACGCTACTCGTTTGAGCCTCGGAGCGTTTATCAGCTTGGACAATAATGAACCGCACAAGCTCAGAAGGTTCTCGTGCGCTGATCACGTGATGCTGTTACTACACTGTGTGGGGAGGTCCAGTGAGAAAGCTCTTGAATTTGCTGCAGAATTAATAACATCGCAGCGAGATCTAGTGGGAAGCATTTAAATTCGGCTGAACTACAGGGATCTGTTGTAAAACACAGGTATCGGATCAAAACGGCGCTGATGTGGAAACCAGGAGAAATATTGAGCCGTGAGTGAACAAGTTATATAAGGCTGTCCAGTCCACACAACGGTCGAAGAAATGGTTGAATGTTTTTACATTATTCATTTCAGGGTTCATGCAAAATTGAGTGAAGTTCAAGGACTTTTTAAAGTGCTTCACACTTTTTCCAACACTTCAAAGCTTTCATTTTAATGTTATTTTTAATGTGGCGATTTGTAAAACTAAAAGTTAAAAGATGAAGGGAAACGAGCGCTTTGTGGCAAACTTTTATTTAAAATAAAAACAGTAGGTGGCAGTAGAGGAGCACTTATTGGCTTCTTAGCAATTTCCACTCCCTAATCGATGGAAAAGTCTCATGAAAAACAAAAACTTCTTCAAATTGTGACTGAATTACACAGAAACCGGTGAACTGCGCTCCTTTGGTATTCACTGAAGCTCTTGGTCAGTTCAGTTCGGTACATTTTTCCCTATCAAAAGTAGGTTTTTGCATGATGCTTTTGTTATAAATAATTTTAGATAAAGTAATTTATCTGCATCTCAGTTCATGCTGAGAAATTTGAGTGAAATTTCTAATAAATAAACATGTAATATTATTAGTAACTCACTTATTAAAGCAAAACTATAGTAATATGATTAAATTACCTGTTGGTATGAAACGGCTTTTAAACCTCACAGTATCATCATTTCTGTTCAAATAATTGAAATGATCACAAAAGTACTGGGGTAAAAGTTATATGACTGGGTATAAACACCGATGTCTATCAAAATAGAGCAAATCACTTTTTGATAGTGCTTCAAATAGTCAGTTACAACATTTCACCAGTAGGTGGCGACAAGATATAGATATATCTATGTAAATTTTTTTTTTGTTGGAGGTGTTGGTGGAGCCAATCTGAGCTTTAAAAAAAGTTCCTGTCAAATATTTGCAGTCTTGTCAAATTCAGTGTTTCCTCTTCAGTGGACCACACTGGCCAAAATGGCTGCAACAGTGAATAAGTAGTCTATGGGTCCCGTGTTCTTATAAAATGAATACTGGGGACAGGAATGTCTGCTTACATGCATTTTGTAACCTGTCTGTGCTGTGAGAAAACTGCATCATCATCCAGTCGTGTGTCTGGTACGATCATGGGAACATTCAAATCTGTGTCGCCGCTGGCTCAGAGAGAGCATTGATCTAAAACAGTCTTTTCAGCCGCACAGTAGAATTATTTCTGTTACAATAATTCAAATGAACACAGAAGTACTGGGATAGAACGGATATAAACGCTGATGTCTGTGGTAGTGATCAAAATAGAGTAAAGCTTTTGAAAATAACTTGATGCATAATTACATCGTTACACCAGTAGGTGGCGACAAGTGATTGTTAAAAAAAATAGTCCTTGAATCAAGATTCGATCAAAAACCGATTCATCCACTACTAAAACGAATTAAGTCGTTTGAAGAGAGTAATTGAGTAATTCATTCAGATCAATTTAAAGATGAATTCAAATTAAATATGTTGAAACGGCCTGCAGGAGTAAACATTTTGTCACAACTTCTAGTGGATTACATGCTATTTTGTTTAGTTGTCTTTTCAAAATATTTGCAAAGCAGATAAAAAGTGTAACGTGTGTGATGCTACAAAAAATTAAGTGCTGACTGACGCACGCCGACAACAACTCACAGACGGCGTGCAAACCCGAATTCAGTTCTCTTTCACGGCTTATTTCTCTTAAATGATCAAATACATCAAATGCTCACTGAGTATTCACATAAACACAGTAGATGTTTGAGGGTTAGTTCACCAAAAATTTAAATTCAGTCATTAATTTCTCTCCCTCATGTCGTTCTTCACCTGTAAGATCTTCGTTCATCTTCTGAACACAAATGAAGATATTTTTGATGAAATCCGATGGTTCAGCGAGTCTTTATTAACACTTTCAGATGTCCAGAAAGACACTAAAACATATTTAAAACAGTTCATGTGAGTACAGTGGTTCAACATTAATATTATAAAGCGACGAGAATACTTTTTGTGCGCCAAAAAAAACAAAATAACGACTTTTCAACAATATCTAGTGATGGACGATTTCAAAGCTTTACGAATCTTTTTTCGAATCAGTGGATCGGTGCGATAAAGTCGTGTGATTTCAGTAAACGAGGCTTCGTTACGTCATAAGCGGTTTGAAAGTGATCTTCAATAGATCACGTGACTTTGGAAGTTTGATACGCGATATGAATCACTGATTCGAAACAAAAGATTCGTAAAGCTTCATGAAGCAGTGTTTTGAAATCACTAGATATTGTTGAAAAGTCGAACCACTGTACTCACAGGAACTGTTTTAAATATGTTTTAGTGTCTTTCTGGACATCTGAAAGTGTCAATAGAGACTCACTGAACCATCAGATTTCATCAAAAATATCTTTGTTTGTGTTGTGAAGATGAACGAAGATCTTACGGGTGTAGAACAACATGAATTAATGACTGAATGTTCATTTTTGGGTGAACTAACCCTTTAATCTGAGCAAAAACTAGACAGTATATTTGTTTTTTGCATTCGGTCTTAAAGTGACAGCGACCTAATTTACAGTTTTCTTACATGTTAATTTTTTAGTAAAAGTAGGTTTATTTCATTTGTATTAATAAGTAGTATTCATCCTATTTTTATTTGCTTCCTTGTTCTTATTTTTAATAATTAAAATAAAATAAAAAAACTATATATATATATATCATGAAATATGTTTCTGGTCACATCGCCCACCCCCATGCCAAAATGTCAAATAATTGTGATGTGAGTTTTGTGATGGATTTTGGTGGTTTTTGTTATAGATCCGGCCCCATATTGCCACGCTGAGGAAGTACACATACGGAAAGCACATTTTGGCCAAGCTGGAGAAGTACTACATGAAGAACGGCGTTGACCTCGGCCCGCTCTGTGCACCTCCTAATGGCATCATGTAAACCCTTCCCATAACTCCTCTAGGATGGCCGTCTGTGTGTGTGTGCGCGCGTGCGTGCGTGTGTGTGTGTGTGTGTGAGCGTGTTCGTCTACACCCGTCGACGTAGGGAGGTTGGGGTGGAGTCGCCGAAACCTCCCCCCCCCCATCGCTGAATCATCACCAGGTTGTTGTGACCTGTTTTTTTTGGTGTTTGTTTTTCCTCTCCCTTTTAGCATTTTCTTCCGTTTTTTTTTTTTTTTTTCCCGTCTACTACCTAAATGACAGTCCATTTTTGGTCCTGTATGAAATGAGAAAATATTTGATTTATCCCACATTTGATCATGTAGGCTTGCGCAAACACACTTTATCGCTTCAACACCTTTCTAACTCGCATATTCTTTCATAACGCACACACGCATTCATACATTATCACTAACACTTGATTGCTAACACGCAGACATTTAGCATGGGAGACGTTTTTGGTCTTGCTTCTATAAACTATTTAGTGCATACTTGGTGTAGACCTTTGCATATATATATAAATATATATATAAAACTTTGTAGTTTTTCTGGTTTTTGATGTCCAATCTGTATCTATAATCTTCCCCTGTAGTGAATACATACTTCTGATTGTATAATTGTACATTTGTAAACCTTCGCTAATGTAAATGTGGACTTGCTTCTTCAACCCTTTTTCGGTATGAGGAGAAAAAAACAAAAAACGACAAAACGGAAAAAAGAAAATCTTGTGCATTTCAGTGTAAATTCTCACCTCTTTGGTTGTGGTTTCTGAGTTATGAGTTGTTATATATTGTAAATTGTAATATCAGATTTTTTTTGTCGGTTTTGAAGCCCTTTGAATTATTACTGCATAGATGTACAAAGAACAGAGAAAAGTGCGCACTCTGCTTTTAGCCATTCACCAGCCACCTCTTTTTCACCTCCACTCATCCCTTTCTTTTTTTAAGATCTTTTATAGTCCCTCCCTGACTCCTGGGCAGGTAGCAGCAAGCGCGTTTGTGTGTATGTGTGTGTGACGCGCTGGACTGCCCTGAGTCAGAGTCGGAGGTGTGTACAGATTTGCCATTCTTTTGTCTACTTGTAAGTGATTGTAACATACTGGCCATTGGTTTTTGATTTGGAACACTCTCTGGTGTATATTTAAACAGCCTTGTGTATATTTCCTATGATTCTCTTTATGCAGGCACACTTGTAACCATAATGTGTATAGGTAACAGATGCTGTGTGTGCTTTCTGCCTGGGCAACTATTTTTTGTAACTCCAGTTGTAGATTGTCTCTAAACAACGTGTGATCTTTATTTTGAAACAAAACAATGAAAAAATTTCAAAATTTCACAACGGCCTCTGATTCTTCTTTTCCGTGTGTTTGGATTGTGTTCGTGACTGGGATGACCGACCCTTCGCAGAGACACGCCCCCTTTAGTTACCGTTGCTTTAGACAACGTATGAAACAGTTTCATATTTAAAATGAAGTTTAATCAATAACTAGCTTATAGTGTCTTTAATATGTTAATATTAATATTCAGGGTTATGATTGGTCAGATCGCCTGTCAATCAAACTGTTCACAGGGTCAATTATAAGCTGTTCTGTATTTATTCTCAAGACTTGTTAAATTTAAAAAAAAAATGTATATATATATATATATGAAAGTGAGCGTGAAAAAGGAAACGCCTCCATTTTAGTCTCCAGTTTTCTTGGAACGGACACGTCACAATATTCCACATTTAAATAATTCCCGCCCAAAGTGTATGCAAAATAAAGGGACGGGGCCTGTTTTTAGTTGTGTACGGTTTTGGTGACATTTTGCAAACTCTAAAAGCACTTGACCAATCACAGTACATTATGCTTTTCAGAAGGAGGGGCTTTGAGACAGGAACTAAACAGAGCGTTACTGACAGACTGGGAACAGAGGCGCTGCAACAATGGAGAATATGGGAAAAATAAGTGGTTTTTTTTTGAACATTCAAGCATGAAAACCTATTCTAGTAGAACCCAAAAATAAAATCAAAACTGTAAAAGGGAATAATAGGTCATTTTTAATGAAACACAAATGGTATTACGCAATAAAATCAGTTTCTTAATCACATGGCCTGAGGATGTTGTCTTGATTAAGGTAGCAGGTACACGTAGGGAAAGGATTTCTTTAGAAATTGCGCTGTGTTTTGAAATGTTGAACTTGCGTAACATCTTTCCAGGCAACAGATTATGGCAAAATACATTCCTCAAGTGCATTGCAAGTGTCTTTAGATAAAAGCCTCTGACAGATGTGCCGTTGTGAATCTTACATTTTTCACAAGTGACTCAAAGCCCGATCGCACCGAGGGTGACTACAACGTTTTAATAATCGTTTTAATTCTACGACAACAGGTGAGTTCACACAACAACTCGAGTGCTATCACTGGAATCACTTTCAGAACTTCCAGATACAAATATTAAAAACCAAACGGAATAGCGCTTTGTTCCATCACAAAAAATACTAGTAAAAAAAAAAATTTTTTAATGGAACAGTTTATTAAACAGTTTTAACAGAATATAAAAGAAAATCTACAACAAAAGTGTGTTTTATGTTTTGTATCTCATTTGATACCTTTTATGGCTCATGTATGATATAGAGAGAATGACATCAGTTTTATTCAGATTGAGCACCGAGCAGATGTTGTGATTTACATGGCCAAAAAATCAGATGAAATTCTGATAGCTTGTAAAATTAATATTTTTTATAACGGACTACTTGAAAATGCATATAGATATCAGTTGTGTCCCAAAGTGATCAAAGATTTTTGTTTTATAGAGTTTTATAAGTTTTATAGATTATATAGTAATATAATTATGAGGGCAAAACATATCATAAAAACAACGCAATACAATAATGATTGAGAGCTATGGAAGCCCGTTCCCGCTACAGTTGAGAAAAAAAATATTCTGTAAGTCATAATAATGAGAAACTTTCGCATAATAATGTGTTACAAAGTAATATTATTCTGAAAAAATAAATCTCGTAATAATGAGAAACTTTCTCATAATAATGACTTAGTATCTCATAAAAATGACTTAGTATCTCAAAAAATGACTTAGTATCTCAAAAAATGACTTAGTATCTCATAATAATGACTTAGTATCTCAAAAAATGACTTAGTATCTCAAAATAATGACTTAGTATCTCATAAAAATGACTTAGTATCTCATAATAATGACTTAGTATCTCATAATAATGAGAAACCTCATAATAATGACTTAGTATCTCATAATAATGACTTAGTATCTCAAAATAATGAGATACTAAGTCATTATGAGAAAGTTTGTCATTATTAGGAGATGTTAAGTCATTATTATGAGATACTAAGTCATTATTATGAGAAAGTTTCTCATTATTACGAGATTTATTTTTTCAGAATAGTATTACTTTGTAACTCATTATGAGAAACTTTCTCATTCTTTTGATACTAAGTCATTATTTTGAGATACTAAGTCATTATTATGAGATACTAAGTCATTTTTATGAGAAAGTTTCTCATTATTACGAGATTTATTTTTTCAGAATAGTATTACTTTGTAACTCATGAGAAAATTTCTCATTATTATGAGATACTGAGTCATTATTATGAGAAAGTTTCTCTTTGTTTTGAGATACTCAGTCATTATTATGAGATACTAAGTCATTATTATGAGATACTAAGTCATTTTTATGAGATACTAAGTCATTTTTTGAGATACTAAGTCATTTTTATGAGATACTAAGTCATTATTTTGAGATACTAAGTCATTATTTTGAGATACTAAGTCATTATTTTGAGATACTAAATCACTATTTTGAGATACTAAGTCATTATTATGAGAAAGTTTCTCATTATTACGAGATTTATTTTTTCAGAAAGTATTACTTTGTAACTATTATGACTTACGCAATATTTTTTTCTCAACAGTGGTGGGAACGGGCTTCCATAGAAGTCTCTTGCTTGATACAAAAAAAATGATGTATAGATAATAAAAAGTTGCTTCAGTGCAGTGAATGTTAATCTTGAAATATTAATAACATCATAAAAGTTATTCTTATGTTTACTTTATATAATAAATCATCTAAAGGTGAATTTTTTTTTTTTTTTTTTTAGTATTTTACTTGTTTTTCAGAAAACGATCCAGCAGGCTTTACAGGGTTAAGCAACATTTTATCAGGTTTGATGATTGAGTACCAACACTGTAAAAAATAATTGTAAGTTTCCTGATTGCCTTAAAAGTCTGAGTTCATTGAAATTAAAAATGTTGAGATAATACAACGAAGGCGACTGATTTAATCAACAGACGCAAAATCTAGTTGATTATCCAAGTTGATTTGACAAAAGACAAAACATATATTTTTTTACAGTGAAGGTATTCATGGTCCACACAATTTTGAGCCGTTTATACATTTTTACAGCCCAAATTGAGCTCATTACACACATCATGTCTTGAATAAAGTAATCTGAAGGTGTCCCACCCACACTCATGCAAGAGATACTTGTTTCTTATGCACCAAACACTTAAAAAGACCTTCGAGTTATGATCATTTTTATTATCTTTGTGTGTGTGTGTGTGTGTAGTGTTTCTGTGACTTTGCAATAAATCTTACCTCTTAAAAGCCCTTTTAAGACACACTAAAGGAGTCCAAAACAGTAGCATGAAATAATGTCAGAGATATTATCGTCTACTACAGACAAAACAAAATGATATGCATGTTCTCGGGAGGCTTTGATGGAAATAGAGGAGGAGGAGGAGGAGGGAGAGGCAGGGAAGACGCCGATGCTCGACTGGGCTGCAGGGGGCATCCTCACCCGCACGAGGAAAATCCAGCCAATGCCCGTCCTCCTCTCTCTCACACACACACACACACACACGCCATAGCGTAGAGAAGAGAGAGAGAGAGAGGAGTTCTGGTCTTCCCTGCTTCCACATCCATCAAGTCTCAACCACTGGAGTCAGAGGGGAGGAAATCGCAAGAGGCCGTGCGCGCGCGCTGCTACTCCTCCTCGGTCTTCGCGTGCTTTTGCGGGGATTTGACGCGATCGCGGGCAGACGGATGCGCCGACAGAAGCGCCTGCCTTAAAGTTGGATACCGAAAAAAGGTTTACTCCCCACCCCAGTACCTCGAGCGGCGAGACGAGAGCGCGAGCCCCGTGTTTCGCTGCGTCCGGAGCACCATGAAGCTCCCGTGCTGGATGGCGCTCGCGCTGCTGGCGCAGACCGCACTGGTAAGAGTGACACTCTATTGTGATCTATTGTTACGAGAGCGCGACTTACCGCCGGTCACACGCGCTCCACAGCATCGGGGGATTAGGTTCGTGCGCGCGTGCGGTAATCGTTATGAGAGAGTGTGAATTGTAATGACATTAATTAGACGACAGTAGCTCGGTTGTAAATCTTGGACGCGACCCACATTCTCTCGGCTGACCGCAGACAGCGCGTCTCTGGCGGCCTGGGGAGCGCTGTGAGGGGGCTGGAGGACGCTGTGTGCGCGGTTCCTCCTGAGCACCTTGTTTGGCCATTTTGATGTGGGTGTGGGTGTGTATTGGTGTTGTGGGTCACGGACCCACACCTTCTCTGGTTGTCATGATAAACTATAATTAACGCGTCGCATCTAATTAGGGTTTAATTACGAGCCTTTTGTCCCTCATGTTGGCCTGTCGGCGGTCCCTCCGCACGCACCGTGTTCTTTGAGGTCGAGAGTGGCCGGTGGGGTCCAGACATTGGCTGGAACAGGCGGAGGTGTTGGAAGTGTCTGATGATATTGGCCGGAGGTGGGGTGTGGAGGGGCAGCAGGCTGCGGGGGGATGACGTCATTGGTTTTGGCTGCGCGAGAGAGCAACTAGAGGAACCCAGATTCAGAAGGGTATCCGAATTCATTCACGTTTTGTTGTTTTTTTCCTAGCGGAACACAGGATCCACTTCGATTTAGCTTTGAGCAGTGCGCGCGAGGAAGTGCGTGAAATCCTTCAAGAAAATCAGAGCAGAGTTTTGACTACGGATGTTATGACTTTTGTTGAGCCCAAACACATTCCTTTAAACAATGATAAACTACTGGTGGTCTCAAATCCGTGCCAACGTCTGGCTTCTTCCAGCAGCCTTGGTTCCGGAAGTATTTTTTCCCTATTAATTTTTACTTATGGGTCTTAGTTTTAGGGTGCGTTCACACTTGTAGTTCGGTTGGTCCGGACCAAAAAACAAAACCAAAACATATAGTCCTGGTCCGCTTAGCGTTCACACTGGCACAATGGCAAGCCGTTTGACTTTTATTCATTTTCAGGATATGAACTTGTGATATCAACAATTACATTTCCACTAGTATAAACTACAATTGTTGATATCAAGAATTGTGTTTTTACTAGTGAAATCTCGCCATAGGCTGCCATTCAAATTCAATTGTTGACATCAAGAATTAATTTCTTACTAGTTGAAATTCCAGTTTCACATTTCAGGAATACAATTCTTACTTGTAAATTTCTGATATCAACAATTACATTGTTACTAGTGCAAATGTCTATTCTTGATATCAACAATTGAATTTCTACTAGTAAAAATGTTAAGGTTGGCCAAAATATTAAAGCGGACCTATAATGCCCCTTTCACAAGAAGTAATATCAGTCTCTGGTGTCCCAAGAACATGTCTATGAAGTTTCAGCTCAAAATACCCCACAGATCATTTATTATAGTTTGTAAATTTTCCCCTATTTGGAGAGGCTACTCACTGGAGAGCCATAAGAGCTCCTCCCTCTCTTGACCTACTATGGGCATGATGGGTGGAGCTGTATCCCCCAACCACACCCTAACCCTACCCATAACCCTAAACAGCAAAAACACGCCGTTTTTGTGTGTGTCCCTTTAAATGCACATGAGCTGCTGCTCCCTGCCCCCTTTCCAGAAGAGGGCGGAGCTTTAACAGCTCAACAACAACAAAGCTGGAGAATCTCACGCAGACAAAATGAGGAAAGTGTCGTCATGTTCATCTTTTTTCCTTGAATTGACCCTCGTTTGTGAAGCAGTCCGGCGTAAAATGACGGCATCATCAACACTCGACTACAACAACTCTTCCTCTTCTCTAAAGCAGCCCGACATGGCCCCGCCCACTTTGTTGCATGTTCTCGGGGGCGGGGTTTATGTAAATTTTAGGGTTAATGATGTCACAAATCCGGGAAGAAGTTTATTGTAGGCCGTAAAAAGCGATTTCTGTAAAAGAAAATATCTCCCTTTGCATTGAACTTTGAGCGTCGTAACTTTGCAGATGTTGTTTATTCTCAAACAGCAACATTACACACTAACTGAAGTTAAAAAGTGAAATCGTCTTTAAATGGGCTACACATGACATTCATTGCACTCATGACCTTGGATCTCATTTTGCTCCTCTTTAGGTCTTTCCATTCACATTGTTGTTGGTTTTTTGAAGCCGTTTTATACGGACCCCTTTAAGTTGGCAACAACAAATGGTTTGCATTCACATTATAACCAAATCACAATCTAGATTTGAAGCAAACTTTACTGATGAGATAGAAATTCGTGAGGCTGGTGAACGTCCGAACACAGGAACTTTAACAGCTTTTTCGCCTTTTCATCAAGATACAATCAAATGTGTTTCTTCAAGTGTGTCGACAGAATCGCTTGTCAAGTGTCAAACTGAGATGGACGGCGAGCAAATTTTCACAGTGTTCTGTGCAAAAATACCCACGTTTGGCTGGGTGTTCGTGTCATACCCATGTTGCCCACTCAAAATGAATCAACACACTTGTAGTGTAGTGAGTTGTTGTGGCCACTTCAAACAAAAAGTCTGATGTGGATCAGGTCAGGGGTGTCATATCCTTTCTGGCTTTGTGTGCCAGAGATGAAGTTTAATTTAGATCTGGGAATCGAGCTAATGGACACGCATCCGCTCCTGAGAGATCCCGCGTTTACGTGTGTGTTTTAAAGGATCACGTTGGACTCCTGGGTTCAGCACTGAATCAGTGTTTTGTGCTGCAGACGACAAAGACAACCATAGAGAGGGAGGGAGATGAGGAGGAGGGAATGAGAGAAAATGAGTAGAGAGGAATGTGTGAAGCAATTTGACACAGGAAGTTTGTGCTGCTCGCTTTCTCTCTCAGCTGTGTAAAGGTCTTGCGCTTTACAGACTCGCAAGAGCGAGAAAGTTTAAAGTTTTGATTGGGACATGCCACGCTCAAAGTCTGTTTGGCCTGTGAGGAGGATTAGCATTGCTTGGGAAAATAAACCAATGTGGGATTAGAGCCGAAATGTTTAGTCCGGCCAAAAAATGAAAATTGTCTTGTTTCGTTCCAAACCTGTGTGACTTTCTGCTGCTGCGGAAATCGATTCGATTCTTGAGGTCATGATTCAAATTTTGAATCAAATTTCAGTTTGATTTTAGTTTACCGTTTTGTGTTACTTTTTGTGTCTTAAGAAAAAAAATCCCAATTAAATAAATGAGAACCTTGATATTTATTTAGTTTTTCTTCTCATTTTAGTGAGCAATAATATAAAAACTGACTGCAATCATTACACGCCTGACTGACGGTCTACTGTGATGAAGCGAGGCTGGGAATTTTATTTGATCAAATATTTGATTATTGAAGAAAATAAATATTTTAAATTAACATGTAACAAATACTACCGAAATAATCAAATATAAAAATAAAACACTGGCTCTTCACTCTATACATTAAATGTAAAATTGATTCATATTAAAGATACTAGTGATTCAGTCAAAAGCAGTGAGTGATTTTTTTTAAACATTAAAGGGTTAGTTCACCCAATATTCGTTCATCTTCTGAACACAAATGAAGATATTTTTGATGAAATCCGATGGCTCAGTGAGTCTCTATTGACACTTTCAGATGTCCAGAAAGACACTAAAACATATTTAAATCAGGTCATGTGACTACAGTGGTTCAACATTAATATAATAAAGAGACGAGAATACTTTTTGTGCGCCGAAAAAACAAAATAATGACTTTTCAACAATATCTAGTGATGGCTGATTTCAAAACACTCGAAGCTTTACGAATCTTTTGATTTGAATCAGCGGCAAAGTCACGTGATTTCAGTAAACGAGGCTTCGTTACGTCATAAGTGATTCGAAACTGCCAAAATCACATGAACTATTGAAATTTCGAAACCCTTATGACTTAACGAAGCCTCGTTCACTGAAATCACGTGACTTTGCCGCTGATTCGAAACAAAAGATTCGTAAAGCTTCATGAAGCAGTGTTTTGAAATCACTAGATATTGTTGAAAAGTCATTATTTTGTTTTTTCGGCGCACAAAAAGTATTCTCGTCTCTTTATAATATTAAGGTTGAACCACTGTACTCACATGACCTGATTTAAATATGTTTTAGTATCTTTCTGGACATTGAAAGTGTCAATAGAGACTCACTGAACCATCAGATTTCATCAAAAATATCTTCATTTGAGTTCTGAAGATGAACGAAGGTCTTACGCATGTAGAACGACATGAGGGAGTGGAATTAATGACTGAATTTTCATTTTTGGGTGAACTAACACTTTAATCTGAGCAAAAACTAGACAGTATATTTGGTTTTTGCATTTGGTCTTAAAGTGACAGCGACCTAATTTACAGTTTCTGTAGCAGTTCTTACCCTTTAACATGAATGTTTTTTTAAATTTATGAATCGTTGCAAAGTGGTCGAAGTGATTCATATGTGAATCGATTCTCCCCCGACCCTAAGTTTTTTTTTTTTGTACAAATGTTTGTTTGTACAATGAAAGTCAATAGAGTTCAAAACAACACTGGACCCTGTTGACTTTCAGTGTATGGGACAGTTTCCAAAATATCTCATATTGTGATCCACAGAAGAAAGTCATACATGTTTGGAACAACATCATTCATCACATCAACATTGTCTCAGATGTTTCTCCTAAAAGTGTTCAAATTAGTCACAATCATTGCAGTAAAGCCGTCCTAGTTGGTGTCCGGTTGCTGAAGAGTCTGGATGCGTCTCTCGGCAGGAGGGTGTTAACGGCTCTGGTGACCCAGATCCCTGCTGAGATAATGACCCTACAGTCTGGAAGTCGACTTCCGTCCCGTTTGAGCCGATCAGAGGTGGTCTTTGAGGCGGGTCGCTGACCTTCAACATGAGAGAGTGAGATTTCAGAGAAAACAGTCGGTCTGGTATGATACCCTCGAGCAAAATCCAGTTGCACAACACGGATCGTTTGGTTTTGGAAGAATCCGACGAGCAATATTTGACTTCGTTTTGAAATCTGTGACATTTGATCACAGACTTTGGTTCTGCAAAATGAGATCTTTCTCTCAGGAGACAAATGTGAGAGAGAAGACTCAGTAATACATGTTTACACACACTTCATTAACATTCAGTTTGTCTGACTGAAGCGATCATGTGTCTCTTTAAAATGTCATTTAAACACTTTAGTCTGACTGAAGTTGCTTCAGTCGGGGTTTCTAGCTCTTTTAGTCCGATAATATGATTGTAGGTTCGGTCCAGCACGTAAATGTTAATCACACAACAGTTGGCTTCGGTGTTCGGTGTCCAGTTGTGGCTGGATTATAATTACGCATGTAAATGTACTTTGTGTCTAAGAGCAACAATTGAGATATTAACTCTTTCCTCACCAGCATTTTTTTTCATGGCCCCCTGAATTTTTGCAAAGACCCGCCCCCTTTAGTTACTGTTCCCGCCACACATCATGTTCTCACGCAGTGATAAATACAAGAGGACCCTGACGACGCGTCGACAGACAAGACAGAGCAGGTTACTTTTGATATGAAACAGTTTCATATTTAAAATACTGTAATTTTTTAAAGAAGTTTAATCAATAAATAGCGTGTAGTGTCTCTTTAATGACAGATCGCTGTAGCTCCTCGTGAAGCGATCATCTCTTCATACTAGTTCATTTATAGCATCAAATAAACATGAATGAACAGAAGGAATCAGAAGGAATGTTGTTTCAAGCGCGGAAAGACGTGAGGACACACTAACTCCTCCGACTGCTTTGTCGGACAAAAATGGCGGATTTGGGGTTATGATTGGTCAGATTGCCTGTCAATCAAACTCCCAGCGACGGGTCAATTTATAAAAGGAAAGAACTGAGTCTCTGCTTTTGAACAACAACAACAAAAAGTTTTATTCGAGCTTCATGCATTCTTTTTTTGATAAACACTTGAATGTTTCTTTTAAAAAAAGCACCATTTTGAACAAAAAGCTGAGAAATTCACGTTTTTTTTTTTCTTCTTTAAAGACTACAACGTGCATAAGCTATAGTTTTATCACTTGTTTCTGCTTCTTTATTAGCTGTGTTTTGATCCGGAGATTCTGTACTCTTTCATGTGTAATAGCGCCCCCTACCGTATAACCGTGAAAACACGGATTGCCAGCATATTCCGTTAATGGCAGAGAAAGAGTTAAAAGTTTTCCCTTTTATTCTACTGGTTTAATAGTTGTTTTACGTACAAGCCCAAGACAGACGCTGTTATCGCGTTTTGCAGCGTCTCATGGCGTTCTAAGAACACTGTGCTCAAGGTCTCTCGACCTCGCATCCCATGGTTTAGTCTGCGTGAACAGCCCCATATGTGACTTTTTTTTCCTACACAAAGAGCATCTGATAAAGTTCTGTAAAACAACTTCTGCATATAAATTTGAATGTTCTGAATTTGATCCTCTTTTAACAAAGTATATTCTCAGGAGCTTCTATTTAAGGCCAGTCAAATTGTTTGTGGTTAACACTTTACCGCTCTCAAAGCAAATCTCAGTCCTGGCCACAGTCTCGCAACAAACATTGTGGTAATTCCATGTTGACGTTACAAGCGCATTTCCCAAGGTTGATGCGTATCAGGTTTAACATTATCAGGGTCACCAAATGGCAGCGTTCTAGTGCGAAAGCGTTTAATTTAGAGGTGTCAGCCGACGAGGTTCACCTTATCAGCCCACCTGCTTCACATGAACTAAATGAGGCACATCACGCTCACCTCCCTCTGACCTCCTCACATCCGTCAGCCGCCTCCTGCCCGATAACCTGAAGATGACGGATGCAGGTCGGTGAGATCTGGATCAAATCATCGTGCGTGTCGTTCATTCATTCAGTTCAAAATCCTCAAGATTTCATTTGAAGGAATCAATTTTTTTTTTGTAATTTCTGCATTTTTGACCTAAACATTTTATTACATTTTTAAGATGTACACACATGCCTCTTTAACACAAACTATATACAATAGAAAAGAGAGAGTGTGTGTGTGTGTGTATACATATATGATATTAGAAATAAATTTTAGGTTATGAATAAATATAATTTATAAATGTAAAAATGTGCTGTTAAAGTGATTAATCGTATCTAAACAAGTTTGTGTTTATGGGAATTAATTGATTTGACAGCACAATTTTTTATTCATAATTTATATATATATATATATAATATACACACACACTCACATTTTATATTTATTTATGAATAAATATAATTAATTCATAAATGCATAAATTGCTGTCAAATCAATTAATAAACACAAATTTATGTTTAGATATGATTAATCGCTTTGAGAGAATATATGCACACGTAATAAATATATATATATATATACATACATGTATGTATTTATACACGTATATAAATTTTATGTGTATATTATTTTTTATACACACACACACACATATATATATATATATATATATATATATATATATATGAATGTATATATTTTATATTTATATTTTATATTATGAATAAAAATGTGCTATGAAATCGATTAATCATGATTAATTGTGATGAACACAAACTTTTATGCTAGATAATTTATTTTTATGTTTTTAAAAAAAATCCTAAAGAGGGTTGAGTCAAAAAATTATTTCGGTGGTAATCAACATTACGCTCTCATTCCGTTAATCACCCTTATTGATCCCGCAATATTCCTTTCGCTCCTCGACCCGTGAGGTAATTGGAGGAACAAGCTGTGATTCACTATCACAGGCTCTAACATTGCACTGTAGAAACCCGTTTTAGCATCGGCACTCGTACGCGCGCAGCCACGAAAAGAGAGCGGAGAGAGGGATGAATTGCTGAGAGAGGTGGAAACGGAAAGGTGGAGACTGTCGGGGCTCGCTGCTCTTTCCCAGGAGACCGTGCTCCTCTACCTGTTCTCCACAGTGTCACCATGACAACGGCAGAGCACATCTCCGTCACCGCCGTATCTCTGGTCTCTCCCTTTTCTTTGCCCCTCTCGTTCTGTCATTCACCCTTTTCTCTTTCTCTGCTTGCTCTTTTTCGTTCTCTCTCTCTCTCGGTCTCCCTCGCTAATTAAGATGCGGCTCCAGCAGTCTGGTGGGGGAGGGGAAATCACTCCATACCTGAGAGAGACACAGGAAGAGAGACACGTAAACTATATTTTACAGCTGGATATGTGGACGTTTATGGCTTTATAACAGGCTGTAGTGTAATATTTTTTACGGGTGTGGTTTTATATGTGCAAATGGCAGCTTGCGATCGGATATCTCAGAAAAAGCCGCAGCTTGATTGAATGTGTTCTTTTTTTTTCCCCCCTCAAAATGACGAGTGCTTTTCTGTCCCAAATTTATGTGCTTGCGTGCGCGCGCCATGCTATAATAAGACCCTAAATTAGAGAGCATTGGTAGGAGGCGTTCCAAAGCCACAATGAGTTTTAAGATGCCTCACCAAGCCGCTCTATAAATATGAATACGGCTATTGTAGCCAAACAGGACAGCCCTTGCCCGGAGAAAATGTGTTTATGCGCATGTGTCCTTCCTTTTCCTCCTCCTCCTCCTCCTCCTTCCCTGTCTGTCTGTTTGTTTGTTCTGCAGATGTTCTCATGGCCTCTTGCTTGGGGGGGGGGAGAGGGTCGAGGTAGTGCCGCGTTTCCAGAACCGTGACGCGATAGCGGAAACCATGATGATAATTGGGATAACGAGTGAATGTGGGCGTGGCCACGAGCTCTGGGGAATTCTGGAATGTCGTTTACTTCCCAGTAGCAGGGTGGGGCGAGCGAGGTGAGCGCCAGACGAGTGTCTATACACTGATAAAAGCAGCCTGGAGTTAATTGGGAATGAGGAATATTTAGATGGCGCTTGTCAGATGCGATGTGCAGGCCATTAATCAACAAGATTTGCCACTAAGTGCTTTCATTCATTTGAGAGGACATGCGTTTAATGAGATGGGTTTGTGAATAAATGGCGTTTGTTTACATATACGTTTACATTTAGGCATTTAGCAGATGCTTTTAATCTAAAGCGGCTCACAAATGAGGAACATCGCTGGCATTTTACCGTTCAAGTCGGGCTCCGGAAGTAAAAACCCTTCCGTAGGGAATGATAACTTATTTAAAGGCAGACCTACTGTGAGCTACGAGGTTGTTAATCGATCTATTGAAGCCGACAGCCACCGTTATTTCAACTTATTCTTTAAATAACCGCGAATTTGTGGTGAAAAACTACATTACCCATGATGCTGTGCAGAAAATTCCACCAATCGGAGTCGCCACAATCAAAACAGCTCCGCCCGCTCCCATTAAGCACTGAGAATGATCGATCTCCCTATGCTCTCAAAATACTTGGTATATTGGTATATGTGCATATTTTGGAATAAACCCAGTAGTTTTTCGTCCGCCTATTCAAAACAAAGGCGTGGCTTGATGATGCCAAGTTTAAGCGAGGAATCTTGGGACATGTGGTCTTCACCACACAGCCGGTGGAAAAGAATCGGGATGGGACTCGTGTTCATGGATGATTATTAACGTTACTGTAGTATGAAGCGGAGCAGGAGCGAGTGTTGTGGAGCTGAACGAGACGATGATAATGAGAGACAAACGCGTCACACGCCTCGAGAGCAGCGGGACTTTTATTATGACACAGTCGCCAGTGCCGCTTGTGCTTTGTACAATCATGAGTATGAGGAAACGCTCAGTTTATCACATTAGATACTTTTGAGTGTGTTGAAAATGTTATAACGTTACTCTGTGCGTTCGCTCGCCGGCTGTTGTGAGTAAGATAGATCCATATTAGAATATCATATGTAATGCTGGATGGCTTGTGTTGATAAATGGCATGTAGTAAATTTTAAAACTGTTAGTAAAAATAAAGCTGCATCTGGTTATGCTATGTTCGCTAACGTTGCTTGACAAAATAGTGTTTTTCTCTGTGGCATGGTAAAGCATGTTACTCGCAAAAAGACTAAACGTGTTAAGCTAGCTATATTTAAATGATTATTTTTCTGTTTATAAAAGTATCAAAACGGATGTTCCCTTGTCTAATAAAACATGTAATATATTAACGCGTCTTTGGTGTTTCCATGGTTTCTACAAAATAAAACCGAGGGTAACGCGAACATGACGTCATTGACAGGCGACTCGCACGCAATTTTCTCATGATTTGCAAATAGTTGGAAACATTTGAGATATTGTAAGTACACAACTGAACAAAACGTATAACCCTGGCACAGTGTTTTTTGGATATCTTGCATATTACAGCTTTAAAATATATATTTTATATATGAAATCAACATTTTTAAATAAGTAGTTTTACATTTCTCCATTGTTTTTAAAGTCGATTCTGCTTTTCGCAGTGGCTCATGGGATTGTAGTTCTTTCCCTCCGTAGAGCCGTTAAATACACAGTCTTGTTCCTTTTGTATGATTTTCAAGTACTTCTTTGACTCGAATGAATGTTATGGCTCACCTTGTAGCTGATTAGCTTGGTTTATGGCCTATAACGCTTTAACAGACATTTTGTGGAGAGAAATCAATGGAAAAATGTTTCAGGAAATATTTCGCTGCTGAAAAATAGTGCGGGCACTAAAGCGCTAGCTGCTCTTTGTCAGATCGGTGTGCTGTGAATATGACGTAGGGTGATGTTTTTTATGTGCATGACTATGTTCACACAGCCGACGCCTTCCATAACTCCAGATAGTGTTATCACTATTAAAATGGCGTAATATAATAATAAATGAGGCCAATGAAGGCACAACCTCATATGTCAAATCTTAATTAACTGACACAAGCTTAACAAAAAACAGTGCTGGATTTGGATCACGGCCAGACTGATGAAGCGGCTCGGTTGGAAAGACTGGATTTAAAACTTTAAACCTATGTTTGCGTCTCTGTGAGTTACAGAAACTACATGTAAAAAAAAAACGTCCAAAGTATGACATCCAGAGTATGTAAGGTAGTAAAACTAGGTCTCTTTTATGTAATCCAAAAGATTTTAATTATATTTTGCTACACATAAAGGTATTTTAAAGATTTTGAAGTGTCAAAAGATCATTTGGTTTAACCGTCCATACAACCAATCAATTTGATGTTAAAATTTCTTAAATTGTAATAAATGTATATATATATTTTTTTGGCATGATTTTATAACATTATATATCAACATAGTGTAAAATTATGTGTAGAAGTCATTGCTTTGTTATGAGAAATGAATCTTATTGATGTCATTTGGAGTAACCAACATTTTGGATCAAGTCATGTTGTCTATATCATGTGACAGGATGTGACCTGATTCAGGACCACATGGTTGTGAAGCAAATTTTCTAACGCTCTCTTAGCTATTTGACAGATTCATGTTTTCACTTGTTCATACGCATGTCCTGAAACATCAAGTCATTCGGTGCAACCGTTATAAAACATGGAAAATGTTAAAATATTTTAAAAGTGTTTGATTGTCCTTTTGATATCAGCTCGTTAGAATTGTTTGAAAACATATCGTCATTCGGTATAACCAAAAGTGTCATTCCGTAAAACCGAAGTTTAGGTTAAACCAAATTTTGCTTTTTTGTTGACACATTTAGTTCATCTTGTGAAAAATGACACTGAAACTGATTGTAAAAACCACAATCTCATTGTTAACACTTAATAAAACTTAAACATGAGATATAATTAATTTTTTACACTTTTAAAACCTTATTCGTCAATGACCCATACACAAGATAAATCCAGTTCAGAATGCTGTTGTCACATTTAAACAACAAACTACATACCGTTTAAATAAAACCATCTTTTTTTTTAAAAAAAAAGAAGAATTTTTATTCAGCATGGATGTATTAAATTGATCAAAAGTGACAGTAAAGATTGTTACGAAAGATTTCTATTTCAAATAAATGCTGTTCTTTTGAACTTGTTTTCAACATTGATAATAATCATAAATGTTTCTTAAGCAGCATATCAGAATGATTTCTGGAGGATCATGTGACACTGAAGGCTGGAGTAATGATGCTGATCTGGTAGTTCTGAGGGGATTTCCTGGCGGGAAGGACTTTACATTATTTAGTAGTCAGTCCCCATGGTGGATGACACAAAATGGAGTGTGTACTGCAGAGCATATATAAACTGTAATAGTGACTGTTCAGCTTATTTAAATACTTGCTTTGAAGATACAAGTATTTGTGCATATGAACGAACATATAATATCTGAATAGATGATTCTCTAGAGATTTTTAGTTCCATTATATAATATGACTAATATACATAGCCGATCTTACACCAAAACAGTAAGTTAATATTTATTATTCGCACACATTATTTCAAGGATTTATTTATACCAAGTAAAAACTCCCAGATAAAAAAATGAGCCTACAGCCAAAAGACACAAATGTGTGTAAAAGCGCACACACACACACACACACACACACATGGCATTTTTGAGGATTTCACACCGCGCGCCGTTTAATCCATTTGCATTTTCTTTGTTTCTCCGCCTGCGCGTGCAAAAGGTCACGCTCACCTTCAGGATAACCTCGACTGAAGCTTAACCACTCAACAGTTGCCCGTTTTTGAAGCTCAAAGAGTCGTTTGAGTGACGGCGCGGAGAGCTTTGTGCGCATTGATGTGCAAATCAACACGGCGAGAACTCGAGAACATCTTCCTACAGGAGATGCCGTTAAGAGGCTCATCGAATCGAATTCAGGCTTTGATAAAACCTTCACTAAAAGATGTCTTACAGGTGCGGGTTGATAAAGAATGTCAGAAGTGTCCAGCCCATATTTTAGTTGTGTCTCATTTGTAATCGCCAAATACTTTTATACAGGTCTCTTTTTGTTTTTCAAGATTCTGTTAAACATTAGCCCTTCGTTTCCATTAGCTGTGACCTTGGCTCGAGTACAGCGGATGTTAATTCTAGTACCTTTATTTCACAAGCTTTTTATTGACTTCTCAATGCGAGATGATGTAATGCGCAGCATTATTGAGTAGCCAGTGTTGGGTGATTTTGTGACTGGAGAGACAATGGTTTGTTTTGTGTTCATCCATACATTCTTGACAAAAACCAACATAATAGTCTGTACCGAGGACGTGATTGTGAAGTCGTTTTAAATAATGTGGTGAAATGTCAGAATGTTGGCTGAAGACATTGTGTGCTGCTCAAGCCAGACTCTGAGTGTTTGATAAGAGGGAGCTGGCACACACACACACACACACACACACACACGCACACACGGCTGATGAAATGCAGACTTCTGTCAAGTGTGGAGAATGACTAAGAGAGAGACCCTGTAAATAACACTGAGATCTTTCAGTTCTGCACAAGAGCTGTGATATTACACAAATGAATGGTAAAGATATAAAAAGAAACTCTTGAAGTGGTTTCAACTGTTTAAAAAAAAAAAAAAAAAAAAAAATTAACATTGTTCACGTTTCTATTATATGCATGACGGAAAGTCGACGTAATTATTAATACATGAGATTGTCATTTACTCTCGTTCCAAACCTGAATGCTGCCCCCCCCCCCATAAATATTCATTTAAATTAATTACTTGTAAATAAAATATTTCAAGTGACTGAATGAGTTGATTTAAATGAAAATTTTCTAAGTAAGCTATAGATTTTATTGTGAACATCCATGTATGTTTCAATTGTTATTTTAATTCAAAATGTCATCACTCCATTATCTGCTGAAAGTGACCGATTCCTCTCTAATGACATCCGCCGGACTTCTTCAGTCATTTAGTCTGTGGAAACCCCGGACGTGACTTAAAATCTGAAATCTGTTTCCATCCAATCAACTACTGTTGGATAAAACCAAGTCCTGCCCTACATTTCACTCAAACGTATTGCAATACAGAAGAAAAGATCTGCCACGACTTCTGTTAAATCACACAAAACCACCATAAAGACTTTCGCACAAGTCATATGGACCATGTATATGTAACCTGTGTTATGCTTTTTTGCCCTTTTTGTAGTTTTACAGCCTTTGGTCACTATGAAAAATAACAACATTCAGGTTTGAAACGACATGAAGGCGAGTAAAGACTCACGGCAAAATTCTTTTTCGTTCTTCAACTAGGAGTAAAAAGTTGGGTTGATACCGAAAAATTTGGCAGATACCGATAATTCCTTCTATTTGAAAGCCGATAATGATATATTTGTCGATTTTAAATCAATTTTTATAGCATTGTTGAGAGCTTTATTACAAATTAAGTCTCACCATTAAAATCCATGTCCCAAACACACAAGAATTGTTCTCATTATAATTTTATGTGACAGACTTGCGCTGTATAGGTCGAACTTAACTGTATTTTCCTTTTTGAAGTGATTTCCGTCATATTTCAAGCAATTCAAACCCGTCGTGGTGAACGGCGCGCGTCTGAAGTGTCTCAGTTGAGGTAAATAATCCATTATTTATCAGCTTTAATATATCGCCAAATTTTCTTATTGGCCCGATAACATTAAAAATGAACACGTATCGATACGATACCGAATACCGTATCATATCGAATAACCGATATCGAATCAAATCGAATTGAATACCGATATGATAAAAGAATAATAATGTAATGTTAACGAACATCCCGGCGCCGTCCACACCGCTGAGAGCGGGATTTAGATGAATATGTAAATATGTGCTGCGCGACACAATAAACAACAAATATAACCGTGGTGAGAAAACGGCAGTTGAGAGTGATGTGGATGTTTTGAGCTCTGGAATTCGACCCTCAAGTAACGTCATGTCACATTTATTTATATAGTGCTTTATACAATAGATTGTCGATGTCTCTTTCAATTGACCCTTCGCAAAGACCCGCCCCCTTTAGTTACTGTTGCTTGTATGTTACAAGCTATGCGCTCTCCCGCCACACATCATGTTTAATCAATAAATAGCATGTAGTGTCTCTTTAATGACAGATCGCTGTAGCTCCTCGTGAACCGATCATCTCTTCATACTAGTTCATTTATAGCATCAAATAAACATGAATGAACATCAGAAGGAATGTCGTTTCAAGCGCGGAAAGACGTGAGGACACACAATTTATCAAGTTCACCAACGTTAATCTACTAACTCCCCTGACTGCTTTGACAGACAAAATGGCAGATTCGAGGTCACGATTGGTTAGATCACCTGTCAATCAAACTGCCGGAGAGCCTCAGAGAGCCACACCTACCTATGACATCATTTTTTTGGAATGTTCGCTTTAGCAAGCAGCTTCGAACTCCCAAAACAAACTTCGTTTTGGCATGATTTTGTTCAGAATGACATCAAACTAGTTCGTTATTCAATATTGCTTGGTGTATAGGGGCCTTGAATAATGAGATTTTTATTTTTATTTATTTTATTTTTTTTTGGATGAACTGCTCATTAAATGGCATGTGATCTTCTTCTCTCTGTAATCTGACCCAACAGTTTCTGGTATTTGAAGGCCAAGGTCTGCATCAACAATCTGCTGCATGTCAGGTTCAGTACAGATATAATGGAGCTGATGGATTCTGACTCAAGCGTGATGTCAAGGCTCACGCTCACACCTCCCCCATCGTTTGGCCTCCAAGTCAAGGGCTTAGGCCAAGATCAGCTCTGTCATTTCCACAAACACTGATGATAGTACAGCTGATACTACTGTGACTGTAGGTCCTCCAGCGCGGCCTGTCAGTGGGATAAATGAGTCAGTGAAGTTCACATATAGAGCAACGAAATCAGCAATATTACATTAAAATAAATTGCAATAGCAACTTTTACAGTTTGGGTTAACTTCTGAAGTGATCAAGAATAGTGATTTTAAATTTTTTTCTTGTCAATATTGGTGTTTGATTAAAATTTACAACATAATAGACCACAGAAAGTATAGACATTATGTTCAACCTTATGCTTAGATCAGATATTTGAGACAAACTCAATTTTTTTTTTGTAATAACTGTCTACTAACCCTTTTAGTTTTGTGTTTATGGTTATTGTTATGTGACGTGCAGCCAGGGAAGCTCAGAGACGACAGAGAAATAACAGTCTTTTAATGAAGATGCAGGAAAACAGAAAACCAAACGCGTCTATACACAAACGAGAACCGATAAGGATTGAGGGAAAACACAGCGATTATATACAAGTGCAAACACAGAGAAACGAGGGAATTAACCAGACACAGCTGATGATGATGATGATTACTAACGAATGACATGTGAAACATGACAACAAAGCAGTCCAGGACAGAAATTGGTCTGTGGAAAAAAAGTGAATTTATTTGATCAAAAATACAGAAAAATTTTGAAATATTATTACAATTTAAAATAACCGGTTTTCATTTAAATATATTTCAAAATATAATTTATATCCAGTGATCAAAGCTGAATTTTCAGCATCATTACTCCAGTCTTCAGTGTCACATGATCCTTCAGAAATCATTCTAATATGCTGATTTGCTGCTTATTTCTTACTATTATCAATGTTGAAAACAGTTTTATTTGGATTAATGTTTTTTTTTTGCTGATTAGAAAGTTCAAAAGAACAGCATTTATTTAAAATATAATTTTTTTGTTACATTTATATAAATACTTTTATTTATTTCTTTTAGGAACGAAAAAAAACGCTGCTGTAGATAATCTCAAAAAAACCCACATAATATACGATCATCATTAGTCTATACGGCCACGCTCAAGCAATTTCCACAACTATTATCTGCGTCTTTCACATCACCACTATTTGTATCAAATTGCTATTATGATTCTATTTTGACATGTCAGGTAATAAGAGCAGCTGTGTTTGGAGGAATGCGTCTGTCACGCTGTGCACACAGTGTTTCCCACGCAGTGATTTTCAGGATCACCCCAGATAAACTTTCGAGTGGGAACAAATGGATGCATGCTAAATTCTCAATGAAGACACGCAGCAAACGTGTTAAATAGCTGCCTGTCATTTCATGCATTTGCACGAGCAGGTGGAGTGTGAAAGCGAGAGAGAGAGAGAGAGAGGAAAGACCGGAATCAGCTGCCTCAGTCAATCTATTTTCCTCTCCGTTCCTTCCTGCTAATCTCCTCACTTATCATGTTGTGCATGGAAAGTGATATTGATCGATATGAGTTAAGTGAGACGCGCGTCCGCTCGGGCAGATGTGCTGGAAAGCAGATTACACTGCTGCTAATCCACAAGTGTAGGGATGAAAGATTACAGCAGAATCACCTGCTTGAGGTAGAGCGAACTGACACACAGACCGGGAAAGAGAGAGAGAGAGTTAAACACAGTTACTAAAGAGCTTTGTGGGATGTGCACGGAGCGGGACACTCGACACAACCTAGAAAACAGATTAGCGAGAGAGAGAAAGAGACGTCACTACGGCAGAGCTCCGGGACTGTGACGAAAACGCTTGCTTAAAGTCCCCATGAAATCAAAATGAATGTTTTGTGGCTTTTAATATGAATATGTTAGCCTCTCTGTTATCTATAAATATTTAGATGATATAAGCGCACTTCAGCTTCTCGTCAGATTTTCTGTCCAATCAAATGCTCTCTAGAATCTGAAGCGTCCCGCCCCCTACATTATAAATAGCTGAAGCTGCGGCTAAAATCGGTCACTTGTTCACACATTTACTAGTTTCTACATTGTGAATCACATGCGCGAAACATGTCGGACAGAATTCTACGCAGAATACTTTATTTTAAGGCGATACGGAGGAGATTATGAGGAACGGCACGGGCCGAGCTGTGATGATTTTTAAAAAGGGGAGGAGCTGGTCGTTATGTCCCGCCTTGTCTTCCTGTTTCAGTGGAATTTACGTCAACGCATTGAATAAAGCCGCATTTTTCATGAGCGAAGGCCGTATTATGCTTTTTTACATGTTCATCTGTCTTTAGTGTGTAATGTTGCTGTTAGAGCATGAAAAAGATCTGCAAAGTCCCTCCAATGGAGTTCTTCTCTATATCAGTGTCACTGTTTCTGAACTCCCTGTTTGAGTTTTCTTCCGGGAACGAACACGTCACAATATTACACATTTAAATAATTCCCGCCTATGCAAAATAAAGGGGCGGGGCCTGGGTGAGTTAGAAACTCGCAGTTATGGTAAGGGGTGGGGCATTTCCCAAACGCACTCAAAGCAGTTGACCAACCGCAACACACTGAGCTGACCAATCAGAGGACATAGTGCTTTTCAGAAGGAGGAGTTTCATAGAAAGGAGCTGTAACTAAGGTGTTTTTTGAACATTTAAGGTTGAACTTATTCTTGAAGAGCTAGAAGGTTTATAATGGTTGTGAATTGGGGTCGTGTTTTGACAAAAAATAATGCATCCATCCATTAAAAGAAAGTAATCCATACGACTCCAAGGGGTTAAAGGGTTAATTCACCCAAAAATGAAAATTCAGTCATTAAGTCCTCTCCCTCATGTCGTTCTTCACTCGTAAGATCTTCGTTCATCTTCAGAACACAGTTTAAGATATTTATGGTGAAATCTGATGGTTCAGTGAGTCTCTATTGACACTTTCAATGTCCAGAAAGACACTAAAACATATTTAAATCAGGTCATGTGAGTACAGTGGTTCAACCTTAACATTATAAAGCGATGAGAATACTTTTTGTGCGCCAAAAAAAACAAAATAACGACTTTTCAACAATATCTAGTGATGGACGATTTCACAACACTGCTTCATGAAGCTTTACGAATCTTTTGTTTAGAATCAGCAGCAAAGTCACGTGATTTCAGTAAAAGAGGCTTTATGTCATAAGTCATTTGCAATTTCTATTGATCCACTCACTGAGCCATCGGATTTCATCAAAAACATCTTAAACTGTGTTTAGAAGATGATCGAAGGTCTTACGGGTGTAGAACGACACGAGGTTGAGGAATTAATGACAGAGTTTTCATTTTGGGGTCAACTAACCCTTTAAATAAAGGCCTTCTGAAGCAAAGCAATGCATTTTTGTGAGAAAAATATCCATATTTACAACTTTATAAATTCAAATAACTTGCTTCCTGTGGACGACCGTACGCAGAATGAGCAAGTGGACTCGCGCCAAATGAGAAGTCCTCTGACGTGAGGATGTTGGAGTATCGTAAGCTTAGAATCTATCACGGTTCAAACAAATTTAAGCTCCTCTTCTCTTATATAGTCATCTTCATAGTTTTGATCTATCCTTTGCGTCTCCGTGTTCGTTACGTTGTGCGTCAGCTCAAAGGAGACTCTTCTGCCGCGAATCAACTGGTGCGTTCGTCCGCCATAAGCTTTTATAAAGTTTCAAATATGGATATTGTTCTTACAAAAATGCATCACTTTGCTTCAGAAGGCCTTTATTAACCCCCTGGAGTTATATGGATTACTTTTTTTTTTTATTTTTATGAATGGATACATTATTTTTGGTTTCAAAATGCGGCCCCCCCATATAATAGTCACACACACCCCTCAGGTGTGGCTTTAGGGTGAGTAAATCGTGGGATAATAATTTTTGGGTGAACTAAAAACGCTCACTGAACAATGAGTCATTTTCAGTCGACTCTGATTCAAATTGAACAGTTTCTGTTTTCTCTTTACTTGCTCATTACCGACATATTCACAAAAGCAATCTGAAAGTTTTGTTTCGGGGGCTATTTAGTCTGGAGAGCTGTATTCGGAGAGAGGGAGATAACATTGAGAAAGAACAGTGATCGCGTTCGCTGCACGTTTGCACTCCTTTAAATAAACACATTCCACACGCTCCATTTTTATCATGCGTTGTGGAAAAAGGAGTATGTGACCGGCAACCGCATTCCTGCTTTAACCTGATGTTTTTTAATGGGCGTGATGATGACCCTGATCTGAATTCTGGTCAGATGAGTCTTGTTCTGAAGCAAATGTGACTTTCATTTATAATGCACATGCACAGACGCGCACATCACATGATGGTTGAGTGGAGGTTAATGGTGTGGGCTGGCAACCCAAAGCTCACGGATTCTGAAATGGAGCGTTAGACAGACGCCCTGTCATTACTGTGACCTTAAAGTAAGACTCGTAACCCCAAGTTACTTAAGCAGGATAGTCCCTGCAATTACTGTACTGTATGTCACTAAATGACATGTAACATAATCTGTGGTGGTGAAACAACTGGATTTGAATGACGTCCAATTTTTTTTTTCCCCCTCTTTCCACGCTGTGAAATCAGTGCGTTAATCAGCATGGCCTCATAAATGATGGAAAATTCTGTCAATGGCTGAAGTTGAATTGTGGAACATTGATGCATTTTTTTTTTTTTTTAGGATTGTTTGATGAATAAAACTTTTTCCAAAAAAAGCTGATGTTTGCCATTATAAATGTGCTTTTTCTGTCACTTTTGATCATTGCTTGCTAGGGGTGTAATGATACCCTCATGTCCCGATGCATATCATGAGACTGAACTCACAATGTGATACTCCAAGACATTTGGTTAAAAATGCTAAATTTGATATTTAAAAATGAACGGGCTCGGGGTTGGTGCCGGTAACCCAATGCACGGGACGCACCGGAATAAAAATACTCATGATTTTGAGGCTGAAAACACAGAATTGTTTTAGACGAATATGCTTGCACTCTGTCACTGACTAGATGTATTTAAAAAAATGTAGGCCAATTTTTACTGGTGACACAATATTTCAGCCATTGCATTATTATACATTATATTCAACATTACATCAAGCAGTTTAATGTCGTACTGACGCTAAATCTCTATAAACTTGAATTTTGTTTCTCACAGTAATTGTCCTTTTGGGTGAACTTTACACGACACTAATTGTCACCATCTATGACGCATATTGTTGCATTTTTGTATTACGATATATCGTGTTATTCAGTCCTTGCTGGATAAACGGATTCCTTTAAAAATCCTCTACCTCACGCTGCTGAAATATTGCCAGCATTTTTGATCATTTTCACAGAAATTTCACCTCTGCTTTTAAACAAAAGAAATCGTGCATTCATGCATTTTTTAAATTTTATTAACACTTAAAGTTTTATTTAAAAAAAAAAAAAGCACATTTTTAACAAAAAATCTGAGAAAATCACGTTTTTTTTTCTCTCTCCAAAGACTATAGCTGCATTAGCAATGCTTGCATCACTTGTTTCTGCTACTTTTTCCCTGTGTTTTGATCCGGAGATTCTCTACTCTTTCAGAAGATGCGTAATAGCACCCCCTACTGTATAACAGTGAAAACTCTGTTAATGGCGTGGACGTTTTGGGCTGCATTCGAAATCAAGTAATTCACGACCCCTAAAAAGAATGTTCGATATAGTATGAGTAAGACGTACTACATTCGTCTTGCTGTCATTATCATGTGACCTACCAACAACAGTTGTGTCGCTTCACTGCCATTCACAAATCCTCTCCTGTGGCCTCATGGGATTGTAAAGTGTCCATCGATTGCATAATCTTGCCAGAAGTAGATAGGATGTCCTGATTCTTTTTTTGTTTTTTTTTGTTTTTGAGTACTATGACGACTTTTGTCACATGCTGTTTATATAGTAGGGAAATATGGGATTTCAGATGCAGCCATGGTCTCAAAAATGCCGGAAAAATGGTTGGGAAAGAGTTAATATTGTTGCGGAACCTTGATGCGTATTTTTTCCGTAACTTTTCAAAAAAGTTTTTTTTATTAAAATAGAAACAGAACAAAGTTTGCCATTTATAAATGTACTTTTTACTGTCATTTCAGTGCATCCTTGCTGGATAAAAGGATTCGAAACTTTGAACTCCACTTCACGTCGCCTAAATATTCATAGATAAAGGTCACGGTAATGCATGTACACACCTGTACGCACACAGGAAATACAACGGGGTGTGTAACCGCTGTGTGTAGGTGTGCATGTGAACATTTCAATCACATACTTGTTTGAGTATGTGTCTGAACGTGTCATTTACCTTGGAAAACAACTCACCTCGCACCATTTACAGACATGTTGAGCCATGAACCGATTGTAGCCCGAAAACAAGCTTAAAATGATCTCATGACATTAAATGCGCACTCCTTTGTTGGTGAGCATGTGTCTGTAGTGTCGTCAGCGGCAGTAGATGCTATTAAATACTTGACACCGGACCAGATTTCCACAGTGTTTCTCATCCACTTCTGTACTCAAGTCAGGTATGCAGTTACTGAGCAACAACTCTCCATAATAGTTCAGAATTGCTCCAATTGCACTTTCAGCTACTGCTGTTCCAGAAAGCCTGCAATTGCCCGTATTCCCTCGCTTCTGTGTACCTTATCCTTCTTTTTATTTGTGGAGCAAAATTGAGATTGTCCACAAAGATATGGGAAATGAGGATCTCCGGGCACATACAGAAGTTCAAACACACACACACTGAGAACAGCAGGGGATTCTGGGAAAGGGGGAGGATTGTTCATAATCACAAAGACGGGCCACACACACTCGCCCTTACATGCACACCCACAAACGCACAAAGGCAGGCCATTCCCTAGCCCCTGGCTGCATTTTTTAGCTCCTTTGAAAAGTTTCTTAGAAACACAAGAGAAGTTATGATCCGCAGGAAGCCTGCGAGGAGAAAGCGCTCATTCAGCCAGACACATACGGACATACACACACACACACACACACACAATACCATCCTTTAAACTTCACAAACACTGCGTACTTGAACCACTCGATCTGCGCGTTTTGAGTTTATTACGAGTACATGTGAAAGCATTCATGTTACGCACATGCTGTCGTGGTTTAACCCTGTTTTACCCTGTTAACCCAGACAGCAGTGATTCCGGGTGTTGTAGGCTGGCTGTCGTGTGGGAAGAACGGTCATGACTCGGATAATATACCGTGAAAGCGTTTCCATGGCAACTTCTCAGCAGAAAGCTTTCTAGACACTTTGCCCACATCATGCTTGGAAAACCCAAAACCCGAAACTGCCTTCACTCCTCATCTTTGTTTATTACAAAGATCAAATTTCGCTTGTAACATGAAGCCGTTTTATATTTATGTGTAAAAAAAAATGACTCGGAGGGAACTTGATTCAAAATGCATTTCAAACTTCTTTTTAATATTTTTAATTTGTATTGTATTATCATAAACAGAAAATATTTTTGGAATGTATATATTTATATACACACACCTAAAGGATTATTAGGAACACCACACTAATACTGTGTTTGACCCCCTTTCGCCTTCAGAACTGCCTTAATTCTACGTGGCATTGATTCAACAAGGTGCTGAAAGCATTCTTTAGAAATGTTGGCCCATATTGATAGGATAGCATCTTGCAGTTGATGGAGATTTGTGGGATGCACATCCAGGGCACGAAGCTCCCGTTCCACCACATCCCAAAGATGCTCTATTGGGTTGAGATCTGGTGACTGTGGGGCCACTTTAGTACAGTGAACTCATTGTCATGTTCAAGAAACCAATTTGAAATGATTAGAACTTTGTGACATGGTGCATTATTCTGCTGGAAGTAGCCATCAGAGGATGAGTACATGGTGGTCATGAAGGGGTGGACATGGTCAGAAACAATGCTCAGGTAGGCCGTGGCATTTAAACGATGCCCAATTGGCACTAAGGGGCCTAAAGTGTGCCAAGAAAACAACCCCCACACCATTACACCACCACCACCAGCCTGCACAGTGGTAACAAGGCATGATGGATCCATGTTCTCATTCTGTTTACGCCAAATTCTGACTCGACCATCTGAATGTCTCAACAGAAATTGAGACTCATCAGACCAGGCAACATTTTTCCAGTCTTCAATTGTCCAATTTTGGTGAGCTCGTGCAAACTGTAGCCTCTTTTTCCTATTTGTAGTGGAGATGAGTGGTACCCGGTGGGGTCTTCTGCTGTTGTAGCCCATCCGCCTCAAGGTTGTGCGTGTTGTGGCTTCACAAATGCTTTGCTGCAAACCTCGGTTGTAACGAGTGGTTATTTCAGTCAAAGTTGCTCTTCTATCAGCTTGAATCAGTCGGCTCATTCTCCTCTGACCTCTAGCATCAACAAGGCATTTTCACCCACAGGACTGCCGCATCCTGGATGCTTTTCCCTTTTCACACCATTCTTTGTAAACCCTAGAAATGGTTGTGCGTGAAAATCCCAGTAACTGAGCAGATTGTGAAATACTCAGACCAGCCCGTCTGGCACCAACAACCATGCCACGCTCAAAATCGCTTAAATCACCTTTCTTTCCCATTCTGACATTCAGTTTGGAGTTCAGGAGATTGTCTTGACCAGGACCACACCCCTAAATGCATTGAAGAAACTGCCATGTGATTGGTTGATTAGATAATTGCATTCATGAGAAATTGAACAGGTGTTCCTAATAATCCTTTTGGTGAGTGTGTGTGTGTGTGTGTGTGTGTGTGTGAATATATATATATATATATATATACACACACATATAAATGCATATACATATACATGCATATATATATGCATATATGCATGTGTATGTGTGTGTATCTCTCTAAAAATATTTATATATAAATCTATAAATATCTATTTATAGAGAGAGAGATTTATAGATATAGATATAATTGATTGATGGATTATAATAGAATATAATATTAGAATATAACAATACTTTTAACAATATTTATTTGAAAAAAATGTTGAATTTGCCTATATACCCCGCTTTGTTGATTAAACCAGGGTTAGATTTTGTCCCAGCATTATAAATGCTAAATACTTGTGCGCACCGGAGGAGCTCTTACACTGACACACAGGGCGTCTTACCCATATGGGCATCCGACATGGTCCTAATCCTGTGGGATTATGGGATCACTTGCTGGTTGGATTAAGGATTGTCCCACAGAAACAGCTGTCCACTTCATACACGTATATAACACATTTCAAGAGACAAAGTTTAAACTGTGAGATATTTTATAGGTGGAGGTGCTGTAGTGTGTAATTGTGAGCATTTGAAGGCAAGTGTCGATGTGCATTAACACGTGTGTTTAACTCGTATAATGAGGTCATTACCTACTGACCAACTCGCCTCTTAACTTTACTTACACGGTGATCTCTCTCTCTCTCTCTCTCTCTCTCTCTCTCTCTCTCACACAGTTGTTCCTCTGGAAAGATGCCAGTACAGAACAAATTTGGCAGAGAAAGAGAGCACAAAAGATGTATATTTCTATGTATTAGGGCTGTGCAATTATTTAAATAATCAAAATTGTTTATTTTGGAAAAGTGTAATTTACTCCCTTTGATTTGGTTCTATACTAAAAGTGTCTAGTTACTCATTTATATTTTAAACCTTTTTTGTAGTGAATAGATTGCAATAAGATACACAAGATAGTATATTTTTATTTAATAGAATGTTTCAAACAAATATCTTAATATATACACACTTGTGAATAAATATTTTTGTATATGTGTATGTATATATATATATATGTCTAGATGTATGTATGCAATATACATTTATAATATATATAATTAATACTTATATATATATATATATGTATATGTGTGTGTATATTATATATGTATATTGCATATATACACACACACATATATCTCAAATAGCTTAATATATATATATATATGCTATTTGTAAGCTATATATATATATATATATATACACACATATAAAAACACATTAAATTGCAGTTCATAATATATATTTTTTATGCTGCAAAAGAAAGGCTAATGTTCATCTCGATATTTTTTTTTAATTTACAGACGTGCCTCCCACAAAATAAGCATTAAAATGCAAATTCTATTAATCAAAATGAAGGATCATGATTACAATATCAAAAGAAACTGATAATTCATAATTGCGCAGCGCTACTATGGTTTCTTTGTAGTTCTGTGCCGTCAGACAGATGGATGTTATATTTACATTTGACTCTAAAAAGCTTTTACACACACCCCTTCTCTATCCACACACACACACACACACACTGTTTGTGAAAGAACCCTTGCTGTGCGAGCCAGTTCTACCCCTTAATCATATCGTAGACCAAATTACACCACAAACCAACCCCGCCATTACAGGGGAGGATACGCAGACGTCCACAAACACACAATCTATCCAAATATGCAAACTGGCTGAATCCTGCTCCTTGAGCAGCCGATTTTGCAAGGATTTGGAAAGGAGATCCGGTGCCTCTGCAGCATGTATTTCTGAGCGTCGTACAGGTTGGAGAGGAAATCGCATTAGACTTGATTGCATTTGGTGAATGGCCTGTGGTTAATAGCTGTTCAGATTGAGGCACAGTTGGATCTGATTCCCTGGTGTTCACATCCACTTTGTGTTTATAAAAAGATCAGCAGGAATCCATCGCAACATTCAGAACTGTTTTTGATCAAATGGCTAGAATAGCGATCGGGATCACGTCAGTTTGCTGATGTGTCAGTGATTTTGCTGGCAAAATAACATTATGTATCACGAATATCATGATGATTTACGTGTCCTTTTTTTCTGGCCCTGTCTCTTTTACGACATGCGTTTTAAAAATAAATTTGCATAGCAGGAAAATTTCTTATTACAATGAATCAATGAACTATAAATGAAATTCGATTTGATTTGAAACACTATTTAGAGAATCAATGATTTCAAACGGGTTTTGCGTCATGTTCATAGAAATCTGTGGCATTTGTTAATACGTTTACATATTTTAGTAAAAGAGAATATGTGTGACATTTGTAATGTTACAAAAAAATGTCCACAAATGTTTTCAACATGAATAATAATATTATTGGGCATCAAATCATCATATTAGAAGGATCATGTGACACTGAAGACTGGAGTAATGATGCTGAAAATTCAGCTTTGATCACTGGAATAAATTACCTTTTAAAATATATTTCAATAGAAAACACTTACTTGTAATATACATATATATATATATATATATATATATATATATATATATATATATATATATATATATATATATATATTATTGCTTTGATATTTATATTTAAGTCACTGTAGCCTCAAAAATATAAAAAAGATCTTATAATTCCATATTATAAAAAACATATTTATATGTATGTATATGTATCTATTTGGGGTATTAATTAACATGGGCAGAGTGAATGACACACACTAACAGTGCAAAACATGAATGCACATAAACAGACATTATGTGCGTATGTAATTCAAACTCATACAGAACTGACCGCAATCATAACTCTGTGTGTGTGTGTGTGTGTGTGTGTGTGTGTGTGTGTGTGTGATGCACTTCAGTTTAGAAACACACTGACGACTGACAGCGTTTCTGGGCCAGTGTTGGTGTTTGTGGGGGGTTAGGGGTTATAGGGAGGGCATGGGGGTCGGTTTATGGGGTGTTGCTGGAATGGAGGTCAACCAATCAGGAGAGTGGGGGGGGAGGAAAGAGATCAAATGAGTAAAGAATGATACAATCATGGAGTGTTAAGGAGCTTTTACACCAGTGGTTGGGTGTTACGTAATGTTGTTTCGAAAACCTCACTGAACACTTTGGCTGTGTGCTAACTATACTTAAAGTAATTTTTTTTTTTTAAAGAGGATCTATTATGCTTTTTTACATGTTCAGCTTTCTTTATTGTGTAATGTTGCTGTTTTCAAAAGGGAGTTATTCTCTATATCGGTGTCACTGAAACCTCCATTGTAGTCTCGACTTTTCTTTCGGGAACGTCACAATATTCCTCATTTAAATAATTCCTGGTATATGCAAATTAAAGGGGCGGGGCCTGGTTGAGTTAGTTCACTAGCTGTGTCGGAAACCGCTCACTCGTTCACTCATTCACTAATCCCTATATAGTGTATAGCATTTGAGTGCACTATATTTGCAAAGGGTGAACGAACTGAGTGAATTCGGACGCTGACGTATACACTGTGCGTTGGTACGGCAAGCCGTTTTGACTTTTATTCATTTTCAGGATATGAACTTGCAATATCAACAATTACATTTCCACTAGTTAAAATGTTAATTCTTGATATCAGGAATTAGATTTCCACAAGTAACAACGTTAATTCTTGATATCAACAATTCAATTTCCACTAGTAAAAACTATAATTGTTGATATCAAGAATTGTATTTTTACTAGTGAAATCTCACCATAGGCTGCCATTCAAATTCAATTGTTGATATCAAGAATTAATTTCTTACTAGTTGAAATTCCAGTTTCACATTTCAGGAGTACAATTCTTACTAGTAAAAATGCAAATTTCTGATATCAACAATTGAATTTCTACTAGTAAAAATGTTCATTTCTGATATCATGAATGTGATTGTTACTAGTAAGAAAGCCGTTTTATATGGCAAGCTGTTCTGACTTTTATTCATTTTCAGGATATGAACTTGTGAATTGCTACTAGTAAAAAGTTTCATTTCTGATATCAATATAATTTCTGATATCTAAAACGGCTTTCTTACTGTCGCTGAAACAGCTTTTATCCTACATATTACTTACGTTATAAAATAATGTTAATAACAATAAGAATCATAATGACTTTATTTTGTAATCATACATACCTCCATGCCAGTTTTGTGGTTTCATCGATTGTATAATTGGTTTGTCATGATTAATGTGTTCAT
Organism: Zacco platypus; assembly: GCA_038088235.1. Taxonomy (NCBI): domain Eukaryota; kingdom Metazoa; phylum Chordata; class Actinopteri; order Cypriniformes; family Xenocyprididae; genus Zacco; species Zacco platypus. Next base: position 28,758,089 of record CM076071.1, read on the forward strand.
AATCATTAAATACTATAGAAAATTGCAAACAAAAATAAACACACGTTAAGAAGTTAATTTATTATTTTTAATAAAGTTTTTTTAGTTTGTTAGAAACGCTCACAGATGACGTGGTCGTTGAGCGCCCTCCTCAGGCGACCGTTATGATTACGATACGCAACTGATGATTAACGAATATTTTTTTAAATGATCATCTCTCAAAGTTTAATGAGTTTACAACAATGCCACAAATGATTAAAACACCTTGCTGTTGAGTTAATGCCTACATAATATATTTTAATAATAAAAATATTTATTTTTACCTTATTAATATAATTTAATTTTTTAAAATTCAACTATATAATAATATGTTTCTATATCTTGGTAGGTTTTATTCAAGTAATGATTAATAAAAAGTAAAAAAGGTAAAACAATAGAACTAACATGAAATTAAAAAATGGGAAATAGTGCTTCATCGAGTGTACATCGAAATCAGAGAGAATTGTGGGTATAAAGTAGTGAACGAATGTAGGGAATGAAGGGAATTCGGACTACTGTTATGGTAAGGGGCGGGACATTTCCCAAACACACTTAAAGCAGTTGACCAATCACATCACACTGGTGCAGCCGACCAATCAGAGCACGTTGAGCTTTTCAGAAGGCGGGGCTTCATAGAGACAGAAACTAAACAGAGCGTTACTGACAGACTGGGAAGAGAGGAGCTGCAACAATGAAGAATAGGGTGAATTCAGATTGACTGGGACACTGAGATGACTGGGAAAGTGTCCCGATCAACCTGAATTCACCCCATATGAATTTTTTTTTTTTTTTAAACTTTCAAGCAAGAAAACCTATTCCAGTTGAGCTCAAAATCCAGGCCTAAAACGGCCTCTAACATGTTTTTTTAAACGTGAACTGCTCATTTGTCAAGCTTGTGTGTTCTTGTACTATGTGTGACACGTTGGGTCTGAGCTCTTTTTCTGCTGAATTTTCATCCTTATTTAAGAAATTGGGTTAAAGGCAAGTGTTGCCCCTAGCAACGGGCCTCTCGATGAAACGGCTCCCCACGCTTAGACCCCTTCGTGAATCCGACACAACGAACCATTAAATCATTCCACTTCCTGTGACATCACAAACACTCCTGACTTCATCTTCCTCTCTGTTTTAAGGCATCTCGACCAAGGGACCAGGAGGGCTCCGGAGATGCACTATACGATGATGAGGACTTCTTCTCCGGATCTGGCTCTGGCTGTGAGTATGATGTGTGTTGTGTTTGTCTGTGTGTCACTTTAGTGTGTGTGTGACGTGCGAGTGTGAATCGCTCATTAAGAGGTCACAGCTGCCTTGTTTAGAAGTCCATCCCGGACTTCCAATCCCCTCACCAGCTGGTATAATTCTCACAACTCGACACCTTTCCCCCTCTTCATCTCTCTCACTTCGCTCTCTCTCTCTTTCACATTCCTCCCACAACTTCATACAGTTATTTTAGCCTCTGTTAAACTGAAGCCCACAGACTGACAGTGAAATAAAACCTTCCTTTCTTGAACATTAGAGCACTTCTTCATGTATTAGTGTGTGTGTGTGTGTGTGTGTGTGTGTGTGTGTGTGATCATCTGATCCTCAGTAATCAGATTACTGTAAATAAGATCACTTAATCAGCAGGAATCTGGGTGTGGACGGCCAATATCCGCCAGTGCTCGGGTGTTTCTTCTGTGCTCTTTGTGCCCTGTGGATGCTTAGAAAATAAACTCTCTTCAAACACACTTTTCACGCATTTAATTCCACCGCTAACTGTATTTAACAGCGGACATTAATAAATCACTGGAGACTTCTGTAATTTCTATGAAAATCATGAATATTTCCACCACAATGTAAGTTCTTAAAGTTTGAGAACATTCTGTGGAGGAAATGACATTTTAAACAATTTCGGGCCACTGTTATTTTAGTATCGTTTATAGTTTTTATTAATGTTTTGAATATTTGTTACACTGTAATTATACATGTAAGTACTGAGTAATATTAAGTAACTACATGTACTTACTATAGGGTTTGGTTTAAGGTTAATTGCATGTAATTGTGCATAATTGATAGTTATTACTACATTAACTACATATAACATATGTAACAATGACATTAAAATAAAGTGTTACTGGTTTTTGTTTTTATCTTTTCTTTTCATTTTAATTTTAGTTAAAGTTTTAGTTGATTTTGTCTTGTTTTGTTTTTTTTAAATGTTTTAATAATTTTTAGTTTTATTTATTTTAGCACATTAAGTTAAACTAAATTAAAATGAGAAATGTTGCTGCTATATATATATATATATTTATTTATTTATTTATTTATTTTTTTATTTATTTTTTTTTTCGTAAACATTTATTTTATTTAAAGCAACAAATGTTTTTTACTTTCGACGAAAGTTTTAGTTTCGTTTAACAATAATAAGATAATATATAATATAATGAAAATATAAAAAATGTTTTGGGCTAAAATGCAATAAACTGCTATTTTATTTTACTTTTTTGTGTAATTTGATGGTTACAGATTGATTAAAAAATATGAAGATCAAAAATATAGATAAATTAATTTATATATATAAAATGAATAAATAAATTATTTTTTATTTTGATACTTTTATGTATAATTTGACAGTTACAGACTAATTAAAAAATATTAAGATCAAAAATAAGGATAATTTATATATATATATATATATATATATATATATTCCTCCTTTACACTAACATTTGCATGAAAAAACACTGGCAAAGCTTATCATTTATGTAAAAAAAATATATATATATAAATGAAACACATCTTCACACAGTAAGTATTGATTATTTTTCTCTTTGTTTAGATTTAGTTTTTAAAATCTATTTGTTATAATGGATTTTCATGATTTGAGATTAAATGTCGAGCTCAAGGGTAAACAAAATCTACACACAAAAATCAGCAAAAATAAATGAGGAAGTTTCTAAGACAGTTTTAACGTGGCCTTCATTTAATAAAAATAAAACCATCTGTTATCTGTTGAAACAAACCCTTGGGACATAAAAGTGCCTGTAGTTAAAGAAGCACCATCTCTGTGTGTGCGCTCCACGAGGATGTTTGTGTGTTGCAGTGCTGTTTGCTTTGTTCTGTGTTTGTGCTTGTGTATTTCTTACCAAGGTTATTGATATTTTATTCATGTGTTGCCATGGGGATGTTCACATTCCTGGGCTGACCAATCTAAAGGTTGCTTTGAAGGCTTGCAGACGCTTGTGCTAGGTATCACATGACGCATTAACACGGTCTAAAATGGCTGTGAGTATTGATCTCCTTCTCACTGTCTCACCGTGTTTTCATAGCTCTTTCTCTATGCTTTCAGTTCCAGATATGGACGTTCGTCCGACTGCAGCAGGTGTGGCTGTCACTACAGAGGAGCCCCTCCCACTTTCTACCACACAGGCCACTGGCCCCGCCCCCTCGGCCTCCCCCGCCGCAGAGCCGAGTAGCCCACCTCCACCTGAGGTGGAGCGCGAGAGCGGCTTGGGACAAGATGTGGACAAAGACAGCAAACTGGAGATGGAGATCGCAAGAAAGTTTGAGGAGCTTGAGGAGGAGGAAATGAGGAGGGTGAACGAGCAGGAAAAAGAACGAGAACCCGAGACGGAAATAACGTTGGACGCTGACAAAGAGCGGGAACAAGAGAGGTCGAAGGCTACAGTTGCACCCCGGCTGACTGACGTTCCTGTAGTGTTCGTGGACTCGTCCACCACTCCGGGTGAGACTACAGTGGCCACTAGTGACCTGGAGGAAGAGGACGATCTGTTCATTACCACAGAAACGATGATGATTGAGTCGTCCGAGACGACGCCAGATGACATCACAACCACGGAGGTTCTTCCCACCACCGTTTCGTCCACCACTGCTAAGCCGTCCAGACCACGTCCTGCCCCGACCACTCCAAGCACTGCCCCCGTACGACCCCGACAATCGCAGACCACCCCGAGTCGAGCCGCCCCGACGGAGAGCAGCACTCGCTCGCTGATGAGCTCCACAACACAGGTTGGATATTTGGATTTATTTCAACTCTAAATAGTTAGTAATGATGCACTAATATGAAAATTCTGCTACTTCAAAATTAAAATAGTATATTAGTATTAGTATTATATTAGTATTAGTATTAGTAATATATGCATATGTATTTAAATAAATATATAAAACAAATCAATAATATTCCAATTTCTTGTTAGGTTGCACCAATATTTTGAAAAAATTGCAGATATTAAAATTGTATGTTATTTTTATGTCTTCAATAAATAAATATTGCATATGAAAATTTTGGGAATACAGATTTGCCACTAATATTTTTCCAAAAAAAAAAAAATTATGGCAGGTATTAAAATTATTATTGTATTGTACTATTATTGTATTTCTTTAAATAAATTCATTAGTAAAATAACAAATAAATAATATTCCATGCAAGCATGCGCCAAAATATGTAAATTCCAGCCAATAGAATTAAGCCAGTAATTCTTTATTGGATATTAAAATTCCATAAAATTCTAATGATTAATTTTAAATGCTTTAAGTGAATTTAGGCATCACAACATTATAATGTGCTTTAAAAATGGATATTAATTTGAAGATTTGCTACAAAATCATTAACGAATTAATACTACAGAACAGTATTCATGAATTATTGATGTTTTTAAAGATTATGTTTCAGTGGGCGTTAGATGATGGCAAGGTAATCTAGATGCAAAAAATAGTGGAAATGCACAGTTAAATATCCAATGTAAGCAGATATAGATAAATATATATATATATATATATATATATATATATATATATATATATATATATATATATATATATATTTAAATCATATTGCACAATAAACGATATGGTACCAATATATTGTCCTTCCCTATTGCTTTTTGCTCTCATTCACATTGGGTGCAAATACAGCTGGCACAAAAAAAAGTTTTTGGACATTTAAGACAAAGAATTGTATTATTTGTGCATATGAATGTCATCTGTAAATCAATGCCGTTCATTTACTATATGCATACTGCATCAAAATCACACTTTCATCGGATGATTTAGACAATTTTCTAGTTCTGCTTTCACAAACCAGATTTATACTGCATTTAAAACCAAAACTTCTACTGACCGGTCTCTCGGTCAGCAGTTTTTGCTCTGCTTCCCTGCAAATGTTTTTCTCAGCTACACATGATCTGTTGTGCAATTGTGGAGGGTTATCATTTTTTTCCAATTCTTCCTTATTTAGACACAAACACCAGATGAAACTTTAAATAATGAAGTCGCAGGACCAGGTCCAAGTGGAGATGTGGAAATCCCCGAGAACGAAGTTCGCCAAGGCAACGAGGTCGGCCGAGGCAGAGCGGCGGGAGAAGCAGATCTGTCTGGAAACACGGTGGATGCTGCAGGAAGCTCCGCCGCTCAACTTCCACAGAAGAACATCCTCGAGAGGAAGGAAGTTTTGATAGGTGAGAGATGTGTGAGAGACGCATTCAAACCCACTTCAGTCTCTCAGCCTTTTTTTGGCTTCTGTCTTTTTTGTCTTGTATATATCTGTGATTTACTGTTTTTTTCTGCACATGTTTTTGTCTGTCTGAAAACCCTCCAGCGGAAAAACTTTACTGGCATTATTATAAAGCTGGCAAAACTCAAAAAAATTGAGGCAATTCGTTGTCACCATGATTCTCCAAAAACCCACATTAACAGAAACTCCTCTAAATTAGCATAACAAATCATGGTAACACTTTACAATAAGGTTCATTAGTTAACATTAGTTAACAACATTAGTTAACAACATTAGTTAACAACATTAGTTAACATGAACTAATAATGAACTGCACTTATACAACATTTTTTAATCTTTGTTAATGTTAATTTCAACATTTACTAATACATTATTAAAATCTTGTTAACATGAGTTAATGCACTGTGAACTAACATGAACAAACAATGAACAACTGTGTTTTCATTAACTAACGTTAACGAAGATTAGTAAAAACAGTAACTAATGTATTGCTCATGATTAGTTCATGTTAGTTAATACATTAACTAATGTTTAACTAATGAACCTTATTGTAAAGTGTTACCCAAATCATTAATCGTTACTAAATCTCCCATTTTGTACAAAAACATTATATAACAACTAGTTTTAGCATTTACTCTCCCTTTTGAGTGCCATGGGCAAAGCATTCTGGGAAATGGAATAACAGTTTCAGTTAAACTTAAGTTCATCAAAGAAATGAGTTCATAAAACTCAAAACAATGAAACCGTTCAGTTTACTTAAAAAAGAAAGTGCGAAATACTCATGAAAGTTGATTTGACTGAACTAATTTAAGTTGGTCCTACTCAAACCAGTGAATTATTTTGTGCGTTAGGGTTTACGGTGTTCAAAAGTTTGGGGTCAGTAAGATTCTTTAGTCTCTTTTGCTCTCCAAAGCCTCGCTATTTATTTCATCAAAAATACAGTACATTTTGAAATAATATATAACTATTTAAAAATATTTTAAATGTAATTTATTCCAGTGATCAAAGCTGAATTTTCAGCATTATTACTCCAGTCTTCAGTGTCACATGATCCTTCACAAATCATTTAAATATGCTGATTTCTGATTATTATCAATGTTGACAATTATTGAGCTGATTCATATTTTAAGCAAACTGTGATTCTTTGATAAATGGAAACAATTGCTGTTCATTTGATCTTTGTTACTTCTGATCAATTTAATGCATCCTTGTCGAATAAAGTGTTAATTTTTCTTCTTCTTTTTTTTTTTTTTTAAAGTATGACTGACCCCAGACTTTTGAATGGTAGTGTATATATTATGTTCGAGGTCCAAACGTGAAGTAGCATTTCACAAAAGTCATTATCTTTTAGCAATATCAATATTTTATGTGGAGTCTTTAAAGGGACAGTACACCCAAAAATGATTTACATTGATTGACTTTATTTTTGGTGTACTATCCCTTTAAGAGCAGCTCCTACGATCTCACGCAAGAGCCTCCAATGGACTTTATTTGATCTCTCTGTGGAGAACACCATCTTCTGCTCTTTGTCTCTCTTCCTTGTTCACGTTCACCTTCTCTGTTTGTTTAGCTGCGCCTCAGTCTCTCTCCCCTCTCGTTTCTCTCTGTCATCTGATATGCTGTCTCTCTCTCCTCAGCCGTTCTGATTGGAGGACTGTTTGCCTTTGTATTTGCAGACTTCCTGGTCATAGGTAAAGACGTAGGAGTCGCAGGCTATAGCTTGAAATTAGTTTGAGTTTAGCTCGTATGTCGTATTTTACGCTCTTGCAGTTAAGCTTTTGTTTTAGAGAGATTTTAAACTCTCCCTGCTTTGATTAAATGTGTTTTGTGTTTGTTTGTTTGTCTCTATTTCTCTGTCTTTTTTGTTGGTTTGGTTTTTATCGCGGTTCAAAAACATGAATGAAACTGATATCGATTTTCTCTTTCAGAGTTCATATATATATATATATATAGAGTTCATTTCCCCTAAAATCTCAGACTGATTTTTAAAATGAACGTAAGATGGGGTCAATGTCATGATGTTTTTATGTATTTATTGATCTATGATTAAAATAGAAAAAATTTGATTTGAAATTTATACACTACCGTTCACAAGTTTCGGGTCAGTAAGATTTTTTAATGTTTAAGAAAGGAGTCTCTAATGTATGGAAGCTTGTTTCCACCACTGAATAAAACTATTTAATAGATAATCGTGACTTTTTATCTCACAATTCTGACTTTTTTTTCTCACAATTTTGACTTTTTTTTTCTCACAATTCTGACTTTTTTTTCCTCACAATTTTGACTTTTTTTTTCTCACAATTCTGACTTTTTTTTCCTCACAATTTTGACTTTTTTTCTCACAATTCTGACTTTTTTTTCCTCACAATTTTGACTTTTTTTCTCACAATTTTGATCTTTTTATCTCATAATTTTGACTTTTTTTCTCACAATTCTGACTTTTTTCCTCACAATTCTGACTCTTTTTTTTTCCTCACAATTTTGACTTTTTTTTTCCTCACAATTCTGACTTTTTTCCTCACAATTCTGACTATTTTTTTTCCTCACAATTTTGACTTTTTTTTTCCTCACAATTCTGACTTTTTTTCTTGCAATTGTGAGTTTATATCTTGTAATTCTGACTTCTTTTCTCAATTGACTTTCTCACAATTCTGACTTTTTAGTCTCGTAATTGCTAGTTTATATCTCGCAATTCTGACTTTCTCGCAATTCTAACCTTTTTTCTCGCAATTGACTTTTTTCTCGTGAATTTGTCTCACAATTCTGACTTTTTTTCTCACAATTTTGACTTTTTTTCTCACAATTCAGACTTTTTTTCTCGCAATTGTGAGTTTATATCTTGTAATTCTGACTTCTTTTCTCAATTCTAACTTCTCGCAATTGACTTTCTCACAATTCTGACTTTTTAGTCTCGTAATTGCAAGTTTTTATCTCGCAATTCTGAATTCGCAAGTCAGAATTGTGAGATAAAAATTCGCAATTACCTATTTTTAAAGTCTGTATATATATATTTTAAAATGTAATTTATCCCTGTGATGCACAGCTGAATTTTCGGCATAATTTCTTCAGTGCTTGATTTAAAAAGTGCTTTAAATCCCTTTTCTGTATCTTGAACATCTTATTTGTCTTTAACCCGGAGATGACACTTGCACATTTATGGATGCTGGGAGAGAATGTAATTGTTGCTGAAGTTTTTCATAATGATGTGAATTTAAAATGCTGTAAGTAATCAGCGTCTCTCTTTCTTTCCCCAGCGGTGATCGTCGGAGGTGTAGTCGGAGCACTCTTCGCTGCGTTCCTTGTAATGTTACTCGTCTACCGGATGAAAAAGAAAGACGAAGGCAGCTACACATTGGAAGAGCCTAAACAAGCCACCGTCACCTACCAGAAACCGGACAAGCAGGAAGAATTTTACGCCTAACATCCATACATTCACCCTCCTCCATCTCTCCAACCTCGTCCCGTCTCAATCTGACCCCACCTCCTTTCTTTTCATCTCGCCCCTTTTCCTTTGATCCCTTTCTTCCCTCGTTTCCCCCATGAGAGTGCCTCTCATTCCACGGACTCGGAACTTTCTTTTCCAAAAAAAAACAAAAAAAAAAACTGAAAAAGATCAATGTAGAAAAAAATGGAATTGGTTGTGGGAGGGGCTTGGGTTAGGGGTGGGGTCAGTGAGGGCGGGGCTTGAGTCTACACATACACAGAAAAGAACTTTTTTAAGAACATGTTATTATTGAAATGTTTAGGATTGTTGTTCTATGGAATTATGACCTGAATCTTTTTTTTTTTTTTTTTTTTTTTTTTTTGTAAAGACACTCCGTTTCAGACGTGTTTCCTGCACAATATTACTCTCAGACTGAAAACATGGGAGCAAAAAAAAAACAAAAAAACAAGCATGATAAAAATGAGGGAGCGGAAAAGAACACAGTTGGGGTCATGGAGGGATTGTGCAAGTCAGACAAGAGCGAGAAAAAGAAGCAGAAATAAGAGTTGCACGGCAGAAGTAGAGTCCGTACTCGATGCTCTTCTGTCACCAAGGTCAGTGATCCAGCGATGCGTGGTGCCTTCCATTTCCCAGGTGCTAGAAACCGAGCTCGAGCAGAGCGAGTGTGTGCGTGCGTGTGCTTGCGCGTACGTGTGAGATTTGTGTGTCTAAGGTGCCCTTGTGACCCCAGCCTAGGCACACGTACACGCACGCACGCAGGCGCACGCACGCAGCACGACTCCCTCTGCTGGCGAGAGCGCGTGTCGGCACGGCGGTACTGTCCGTTTTGGAGCAGGGAGCCCGAAACACGTACACAGCACACACTAAAAACTCTGAAGGTTTGCTGTGAGGGAGCGCATGCATAGAATCAGAGGACTAGCCTCTCCTCTGCTCTGTATAAAAACTTTAGTAATCATTAGTAATAATCAATAATATATCAGCAGCTCTGAATGGAAGGAAATTGGTGATCATAATATTCGTAGTGAAGGATATTATCTATTTAGCTGTGCAGTAAGGTTTTATCGGTGTAAATATCAATTCAACTTTTTTTGTTTGTCATGCTTTTAACCATGCTATTGTAGTAGAGAATAAACATGCGCACATCCACCTGGACGTCATTTTTAAAAATCGTTTTAACCCGGAGAAATGCTGAACGCTGTGTCTCCGATCATTAGTCGAGTGTCCGGTTTTTGTTTTGAAAGGTCAGTCTTTCGCACAGCCACATTCACTCTCATTTCCGCTCGCACAAATGCCCGATGGACGGTCGTGCTCGAGACGGATGTCGTAGAAACGTGTCGATGGGGATTAGGGGTTGCTGTGGGTAACTTTTTCGGGAAAATATCGTGTCTAACAAAGATATCCGAGCTGAAAGCCTTTAAATAGGTACTGTCTTTCTTTTTTCCTGAGTTATTCTGTTTCATTTGGTATGTTATGTCAGGATACATTTCATTCATAAAAGCAAAATGACTAGAAATGCATGAATTAGCAATAACAAGCGATCAACAACAGACTCTGTGGTTGACATGCTCAGAATGTATGTGACATGTCATGTGGTGTGATGTCAGTGTTACTCGCAGATGTAGCACAAGATGTTAGCAAAATGCTGAAACGACATTACTTGTCTTAACACATATCATTTTAAATATCAGAACGTGCAAATGTACTATATCGAATATGGGACGCCTTGTGCTCAGTATCGGCACATGCAGTCCCTGAAATTTCCTTTTTATATCCACAGTAACGGAGAATTACACCCACCCCCCCATTTATAAACATATCGCTGAGGGTAAAGCTGCCATTATGCTGATACGTGACATCAAATGACGCTTCCTATTATATCACAAATCATGCGTTTAGAATGCAAGGTGATGTTTTTTTTTTTTATGTGAGAAACCTACACTCAAGCATATTCCACTGTACAAGAGCACATTCAAGACGCCACATTGTTCTCTGCGGGACATTTCGGGCAGGTGGGGGAAATCTTGAGACCCGTACGGGGTGGTTGTGCTTCAGTCTAAGATTGTAATGTCACACCTGTAGCTTGAATATTGTGCTCTGTATAATCATGTCCTGACGGTGTGTGAGAGTGTGTGTGTATTGGCTGGTTTTAATGCATCTGCAAGTGTGTTTCACTCCCCGATAGTTCTTCCTTCGTGAGGACACGTTCTCCTCTCCATGCACTTAAATTGTTATATGACACTGACAATTGCACAAACACGCAAAACACATTACCTATAGCATCACAGCCTCGGCCTTATTATTATTATTATTATTATTATTATTATTATTATGGATGACCTAGAAGAATTTCTGACCCATCACAGCACACTTTTGAATAAATTACCATAGTAAGGGCCAGTCTCTTGGACACCGAGTAAAGATTAGAGACCGATAATCTGTTTGACGACCGGTAATCGGTTTGACGACCGGTAATCGGTTTGACCACCGGTAATCGGTTTGACCACCGATATTTTTTACCGATATTCACATTTTCTAATTCTTTAATAATACGTACTGAAGTGTACCATTTTAGTAGAGGTCTAAAGAAAGGGAACAATGTCATTGCACGACTGTATGTTAACGTACAATGTTTTCGTTATTTACTTTTTACAAAAAAACAATAAGAAACATTGTCAGTTTGACCAAATCGGATTCAAATTAATTTGCAAGCAATCTCATAACAACTAAATAGCACGGATATTTTGGCCGATATTGATTACCGATGATAATATTTGAAAACCGATATATTTGCCGATAAATCACAATTTTACAAATTATAATTTTATGTAGCCTATATGACAGACTTGCACTGCATGTTCAATCATATTTCAAGCAATTCAAAACCATAATAGCAGATATCTGGCGCATCTGAAGTGTCTCAGTTGAAGCAAAAATAATTATTATTTATCGGCTGTAATATATTGGCCTAATTTTCTTATCGGCCGATACCGATAACATTAAAAATTAACATAAATCTGCCGATACTGAAATGACGAGCGATAAATCATGCATCCCTACAACTAAACAAAAATTATAGTGCATAAAACGCTATTATTAAATTTACAATTTTATAGGTGGTATAGGTTTTTTTTAATTAGTCAAAAAAGCAGAAATAAAGGGTTATTAAAAATTGGACACTAAGCAAAATCTATTAGTTGATGACTTGTTTTCTTTTGTGTCTAAGAGACTGGCTTTGGTCACAACAAATACTCACAAAACCTCAGCAATCATTAGTGTCTAATTGGATTATGGACTTGTTAATAATGTTAATCAAACGCTTACATGCTAAACATATAGTTGGAAGCCTACAATTAGTATGTGAAATTCAGGTATTAAGACGTGATGATTGTTTAACATTTTTTTGTACAAAAAAAAAAAAGCTGTTGGTGCTGGAGGTTTAATATTTCGATCAAAATGATGTTCACCGCTTTCACCCCACCACGATCTAACACACATGTCCTTGTGAAGCCCCCCACCTCCCGACAACAAACCTGCGCCTGTCCATTCGAGAACGTCTGGAGCTCACTGTGTGTTAAAGCCATGGACGTCAGTGAATATTTGAGTTTGCATTGCTGTCTTTTCTACTCATTTCTACCGGTAACTCTTTCTATTCATAGCCAAATATGAGGCGGGCCTTCCTGTGTCTGTGTGCCAATCACAGACCAGCGTGGTCCTGGTCTGATGGTCGCCCAGCGTGGTTTTATACATGCACATTTTTTTAAAACAACTTTTTTCTTTTTTTTTTTTCTTTTTTCTTTGTTTTAAATTTTTTTCCTCATTGGTTGATTTGTGTATAAAGAGGCAAAGTTCTGTCACTAATATGCCACTCTATTCAAAATAAAACCTGATTGGTTATCTCTGTAGCTGCTGTGATTTAATTGGTTAAAAGCATGAAGTTGGAATAGCTGGAAGTTATTTTTATTTTTTATTTGTGCATCCTCGTTTCCTTTCCTTGCTTCTGTCACCCCTCTACCCAGGTCCCACTCGCCCCGCTCTGCGCGGGACTTGAACCCGGGTCTCTGGCATGGGAGTCGGACGCTCTAACAAGGAGGTTAAGGCAGCCTTTAGCCTCCCTGTTAGAGCGTCCGTTTACTGTGCGTAGCAACTACTAGCTGGTTACACTTCCTTTCCTCGCGTTTCAGCTCCACCCCCGTATGATGCAAGGAAAACGAGGATGGAGGAATCCGAGGAAAAGTTATTCGTATATTGGAATGTTTTTGATCACTTGAGCGTCACTTCAAAGCGTTCTAGGGATCTGACCTCATGTTTTTAAAGTTTGCTTATTTTTAAAAAAAAATCTAAAATATTAATAATGCAAGATGTCCCACTGAAATATGTGAGATGTAAAGTTTATTTAAACTGCAAAAGTAAAGAAAACATTTAAATTATGGTTGACCGATGTGACGGGGGAGGAGAAAGACTTCCGCAAAGGATACACCTGTGAATCCTCGCTCATAGCTCCTCAGGAAGCTTCCTCACTCCTTGTTCCTCGTGCAATTAGAGAATTGAGACGTCCTACAAGATGGCTGAGCTCGATCAGTTTCCGGGTTATAAGATAGAGGACGGAGGAGCGACGAAATCAAGAGGGATATTGAGAAGCACTCATATCTGTAGCCAGTGTTGGAGAAAGTTACTTTTAAAAGTAATGCATTACATTTGTGTTACTTTTTTATTCACACGGATTGGGCTACTTGTTTGTTTTAAATAAAAAAGTTAAATTTTTTTTTGCAAATGTTGAAGTCTACGGAGCCCCGGACATGACTTGGAGGGAAAAAGAAATTGTAGGTTAAATTGTCCGCATGCTTTACTAATTCATTCCCTTGATTTACTAAAATGTGCACACAAATTACTATTTCGTTCCCTTGATTTATAAATCATGTGCTTGATTTATACCCTTTTGCGCCCTCTGCATTATTTCGGCAGACTCAAAGAGTTTCAAGCAAAGTTGTTTGAGTGAAAAAAATAAATGCAAAGTAAACTTTTTTTCTTTCCCGAGAGGATAACAGGATACCACTCGCTGAATCCAACGCACAATATGCACAGGTCATGAAACAACACAGTTTGAAACATTTATTGTTGGATAGTATGTACCGTTTCACAAACTATTCTTTAATAAGCACCGCTATATTTTTTATTTTTTTAAATTACAAAGACAAAAGTTACTAAAACTTTAGTTTAAATGGAAAATATAAAAATTCAAAATATTAATTAATTATAATACTAAAATGACACCAGAACATAGCCGCAGTCCTACACTGAGTTCCAAATCGAATACTTATATGTGATCCTGGAGCACAAAACCAGTCGCACATGTATATTTGTAGCAATAACCCACTGTATGGGTCAAAATTATCGATTTTTATTTAATGCCAAAAATCATGTTCCATGAAGACATTTTGTAAATTTCCTACCATAAATATCAAAATTTATTTTTGTGAGTGGATATGCATTGCTAAGGACTGCAATTGAACAATTTCAAAGGCGATTCTCTCTGTGTTTTGGTTTTTTTGCACCCTCAGATTCTAGATTTTCAAAGTATCTCGGCCAAATATTGTCCTATCCAAACAAACCACACATCAATGGAAAGCTTATTCTGCTTTCAGATGATGCATAAATCTCAATTATGACTGGTTTTGTGCTCCAGGGTCACATATAGTATATGTGCATATATATATATGTGCATTCGATGGACACATTACTATCCCATGATGCCACAGGAGAGGATTTGTGAATGTTGGTGGAGCGACGGAACTGATGCCGTAGGTCATAGGTTAGAGGTTGCCGTAGGTTTCAAAGTTTCAAACCAAACCAAGAACCTGTGTGAATGTAGCACTACTTGCTTATGAACTCTAGATTTTGATCTTTTGAACAGAACACTTTTGATCTATAACATAAAAAGGAAGTATCTGGAAGCAAAATATGTGCTCCAGAATTAAATAAAGTTTGACCCATACAGTCACGTCAGTCATTTTACTAACAAAAACAAGGTCAAATGAGTCGATTTAAGACATTACAAAAGCTCCATGACCCCGCCATTAAAAAATATATACCGACATTTACCTACAAATACATTTATTAACAAGTTTGTAAGAATTTCATGTGAATTATGAGAACTATGATGTAAACATTCTTTACAAATATATTTAAATCCATAACACTAACCTTACATACTATTAAAAAAAATCAAATTTTAGAACAATTGGAATATTTTAATTATTTTAATATATTGATTTGGACTAGCTACGGCCCACAGTATGGGAAGCACTATGTTAGACAAATGATATAATTATGATTACATGTTTCTATAAACTATAAATATTTTTTTAAATTTTCCATTTCATTGGTAATATAATCTAAACAAATACGAAATACTGTTAAATGCCTGTTCTAGTACAATGACTAGTTAGTGAAGGAAAAGCGCGCGTGAATTTTTCAGCACACACTGAACATGGCGGAAACACGCCTCCACTGCATGTCACGTCACGTGATGTAACCTGAGGCGTCTGCAGGTTATCAATCAATACCGATGCTAGAGTTTGCGCTTCACTCAAGCTCAATAACTTTAATTTCTAGTTTACAGACAGAGGATTGCGCGCGTGGGCAACACGATGGCCGAAGATGCCTTGTTTGCCAGTGATTACGGTGGGTGATTTGATGTAAATGAGCTGATTGACTCATTGTTTTTGACACCGATAATTGTCTAATTAGTCTCATTTCTAAACGGACAGAAGGTCTAATGGTTTGACACTCAGGGCGGAGGTTCAATTTGTTTTCTAATTAGTGATAAACAAACACGTGGAGAAAGCGTCACATTTAACACTTCACCTTAACGTAACTTTGACTGGACGATAAAGTAATTTTTATAGTTTCCAACTCACACACGTCAGTCATTTTTCACGTGCTTTGAACAATTCAACGCGTAATTGTAAAAGGTTTTGTGATAAAGTTAATCTAAAACTTATAAAACAGTTTTTTATTTGAGACGAGGAGAGCCATGTTTCCAATTTAAAGGGACAGTTCACCTAAAAATAAAAATTCTGTCGTCATTTACTCACCCAAACCTGTATGAATTTCTTCTGTGGAACATAAAAGAAGATATTTTGACAATGTTTAGGGTTTCTTGTGTGTGTGTGTGTGTGTGTGTGTGTGTGTGTGTGTGTGTGTGTGTGTACTTGTATTCCTTACATTGTGTGAACCAAATGTCCCCACAATGCAAGTAAAACCAGTAAATCTTGACATTGTGGGGACCTTTTGTTGGTCCCCATGAGGAAACAAGCTCATAAATTATACAGATTTATCTTTTTTGAAAATCTAAAATAGCAGAATGTTTTCTGTGATGGGTAGGTTTAGGGGTAGGGGGACAGAATATACAGTTTGTACAGTATTAAAACTATTACACCTATGCAAAGTCCCCACAAAACACAAAAACACAACTGTGTGTGTGTGTGTGTGTGTGTGTGTGTGTGCTGGTTTTGGCTATACTTGTGAGGACTAAATGTCCTCACTTATATTGTGAAATACTTTGAAAATCCACTTGTGAGACATTGACTGGTCCTCACTAGTTAAAAAGGCTTATAAATCAGCCAAAAGATTTTTATTTAAATCTAGTGATGGTCACATGTTTCTGTGATGGTTAGATGATAGAAAATATCATTGATCTGATATAAAATCAGTTGAAGTCTATGTAATGTCCTCACTAAGATAGTAAAACAAACCTGTGAGTGAGTGTGTGTGTGTGAGTGTGTGTGAGAGTGTATGTGTGTGTGAGAGTGTATGTGTGTGTGAGAGTGTGTGTGTGTGTGTGTGTGTGAGTGTGTGTGTGTGTGAGTGAGTGAGTGTGAGTGAGTGTGTGTGAGTGAGTTTGTGTGAGTGTGTGTGTGTGTGTGTGTGTGTGTGTGTGTTTAATACAATGAAATTCAGTAGTAACAAACGGCTTGGTTACCAAAATTCTTTAAAATATCTTTTGTGTTCCTCAGAAGAAAGTAAGTTTCACAGGTTTGGAACAACAGGAATGCGAGTAAATGATGACGAATTGTCGTTTTTGGTGAGCTATCCCTTTAGGAAACAAAATTTGAGAGTTTTAGTGGTCAGACCTTTCTTTGATAAGATGCTGAATCATTTCTGAACTACAGTAGATTTCAAGTTTTCCTGGTTTGTGTTACTTAGTCTTTTTCTTGCCATGTCATGTTCACAGATGGTCCTTGTCCTCTGTGTGAAGAGGATGAGCAGAGAGGGTATTGTAGATACAGAAGCGCAGAGCAAGAGAATGAGAGAGAAATAAACAGTGACGCAGAAGAAGCGGAAGATAGGGAGTTCAAGAGTGACTCTGAGCTGAAACTTGAGGAAATGACCGAGGAGAAGCAGACAGCAGGTCAAGAACCTGGAGAAAGGAAAACGGAGACGAAAGAGCAAGAAAAAACTGCAGACGCCAAGCAGAAAAAGGAGATAAGCACAGAAGAAGAGCAAAACAAGAAGGCAGATAACATTGAATCAGATGAAGAAGACAAGCAGGAAAGTATGTTAGGTTTAAAAGATGATGAAACAAAGACCGATGATGATGATGATGATGATGATGATGATGACGAAGAGGCAAGCGACTTGCTGGTGCCGCCTCTAGAGGATGACTGTATTTTGCAGATGGGCCCAGATTGCACCATAGACCTGGTGATGGTGTGTGATCAGTCTGTTGCGAGATGTATGAATGAAGATCTTTTGTTATGTCCCTCCAAGTCTTCAGATTTCTCCCAGCAGCCCTCTATAAAATCCCCACCGAGACCATTATCTATCACGTTGCCACCTCAAAATCCCACAGCATTCCCCTTTCAGCCCCAGCCACTACTTCAGCCTCAGGTCCCACCACAGGCCCAGTTGGAGGCCCCGTGCTTGGGCAAACGGCCCTATGGAAGCAGCCCTGCTGTTGATCCCCAAGCCATGAGGCCGCTGGAGGTGACGCTGCGGCAGGTGTACACCACTCGCCGATACACCCGTTTCGCCAGCAGAGCGGCCCTTATGCCTCTGGCCTCCATCGGAGGGGAAACCAGCACTCAGGCTTTACCTGCCATCAGCGCTGAGGTGCCTCTAATGCCTCCGAAGAAGAAAACACGCACCTTCTACAGCACTGGTGAGAGAACGTACATATTAAAGTAGTGGATCACCTGAAAAAAATGAAACTTCTGTCATCATTTAATCCTTCATGTCAATCTAAACCTGTATGACTCACAAAAGAAGATATTTTGAAAAATGTTTATCCTGTCTGGCGTTGTTTTGGACCCCATTGACTTTCATTGTATGGGCAAAAACATTCTTCAAAATATCTACTTTTGTGTTCCACAGAAGATCACTTGGGCTTTAAAGGTGTGTTTATTGATTATGCTTATCAAGCCTGCATTTATTTGATAAAAATACAGAAAAAATGTAATATTGTGAAATATTGTTACAGTTTTTAAAAAAAAAATAGTTTTATATATTAATTATATTTTCAAATGTAATTTACTTCTGTGATCAAAGCTGAATTTTCAGCATCATTACTCCAGTCTTCAGTGTCACATGATCCATAAATCATTCTAATATGCTGATTCATTATCAATGTTGGAAACTTTTCTATAATCGGTGATACTTTTTTCATTATTAGATGATATGATTAGAGAGTTTTTGATTATTAAAAAGTAAAAAAAAAAAAAACTATATATTTAAAATATAATTGTTTTTAGCAATATACAGTAAAAAGTTTGGGGTCGGTAATCTTTTTTTAAAAAAATAAATTAATATTTTTATTCAGCAAGGATGTGTAAAATTGATAAAAAGTGACTCGAAAAAGATTTACATTTTGACTAAATTCTGTTCTTTTTACCATTTTATTCATCAATGAATCCTGAAAAAAAGTATCTCAGGTTCCAAAAAAATATTAAGCAGCACAACTGTTTCCAACATTGATAATAACTGATCTCAAATCAGCGTATTAGAATGATTTCTGAAGGATCATGTGACACTAAAGAGTAATGATGCTGATCACAGGAATAAATTATATTTTAAAGAATATTAAAATTGGATAGAATAATAATATTTCAGAATATTACTGTTTTTCTGAGACTTCTTTTGAAAAACAAAATTTTGACCAGTACTATAGATATATATATATATATATATATATATATATATATATATATATATATATATATAAATATATATAATCTGTGCATGTGTGTGTGCACTGGTTTGACCTACATTATGAGGACTCAAAGTCTTTATATTGTAGTGTGTTCAGGTTTCAGGGCAGGGAATTTCATAATTCCCCTACATTATGAGGACATGCCGATGTCCTTATAATTCAAAAACGCTAAATAAAGATACTAAAAAATAATAAAAATGCGTAAAATTTTCTGTGATGGATAGGTTTTGGGGCAATGGCCTAGAAAATGTCACCAGCTCAGTATAAAACCATTACGCCTATGGAATGTCCTCATAACAATAAGTGTACCAACATGTTTGTGTGCGTTTAGATCAGTTGGAAGAGCTGGAGCGTGTATTTCAGGATGACCACTACCCTGATGGAGACAAGAGAAAGGAGATCGCGGCCTCCATCGGTGTTACGCCCCAGAGAATCATGGTCACTGCCCACCATTCCTTATGACCCCAAGCCCCTTCTCGCATTAATTTGCCATTAAACGAATCAAAATACATGTAAGTGTCAATAATTGTACTCTGATCCTCGTATCAGGTGTGGTTTCAGAACCGTCGAGCCAAATGGAGAAAAACGGCGAAAACAACAACAAAAAAGCCTCCTGCTAATCGGGGTCAAACTGTCCAGGTCAACAGGTTGGTGTTTACGCAATGCAGCTAACATACTGTGTGATGTAATGCATATAATCGATTGTATAATTAATTTGTGTGTGTGCAGGCCACCAGTTTTCACAGCTACTGCTGTTCCATCTCAACATCCCAAGCCTGGGAACACACTTCCCCCCTACAGTACCATCCGGACCAGCCGCACCAGTCCACCAGGTCACATGCTCAAACATACACCTAA
The DNA here is from genome assembly GCA_038088235.1 of Zacco platypus. Taxonomy (NCBI): domain Eukaryota; kingdom Metazoa; phylum Chordata; class Actinopteri; order Cypriniformes; family Xenocyprididae; genus Zacco; species Zacco platypus. The sequence continues at coordinate 28,778,126 of CM076071.1, forward strand.
ACCGTTTAATTCAGCTATATATTAGGACTTGAGCTAATTCAATTATGCATTAGGACTTAAACTGTTTATTTAAACTACACAATAGGGCTTACACTGTTTAATTAAACTATTAAATTGGAGCTAATTGAAAATGCCTGCACATTCAAAACACGGGCACCTGTTTTCAATCGTTTAACATTCTACTAACCATAAGTAACTACATGTCAACTAGTAGTCATTAGAGTATTAGTAGACTGTCTAATGCTAACTCTTTATTTTGATACTCCCAACAGACATTCTACTGACTAGAAGTAACTTTTCAAGTACATGTCAACTTATTCAACTAACCCTCAATCAATCAATCAATCAAACGTTATTTATAGAGCAAGCAACGTGTACCAAAGTGCTGTACAGAAGAATATGTAAAAACATAAAATGCAAACTCATACAAGACATAAAATACAAACAAAAACCAATTAAAAGACATAAAACATAAGAAAAACAGCCATACCAAGGACACAATAAAATAAATATACTAAATGTCAGTGACAGTTGTCAAAGGCCAAAGAGAAAAGATGGGTTTTAAGAAGCGATTTAAAAGAAGACAATGAAGAGGCCTGTCTAATGGGCAGATCATTCCACAGCAAAGGCACGCTCCCCTCCGGGCTTATGCCTTGTTTGGGGCACATTCAGGAGCAGTTGATCAGCTGACCTTAGAGAACGGGTGGGTGTTTAAGGGTGTAGCAGCTCAGAAATTATAGGGTGGGGCAAGACCATTTAGAGATTCAAAAACAAATAAAATAATTTTAAAATGCATCCTAAAATGTATGGGCAGCCAGTGAAGTGAGGCTAAAATGGGGGAAATGTGCTCGTATTTGCGTGTTCCAGTTAAAAGATGCGGTGTGAACCATTTGCAGACGTGCAACAGGAGACCCACTAACCCCCACATACAGTAGAGTGGTTACAGAGGCGTAGATTACTGTCTCAAAGTGTTGCCTCGAAAGAAATGGTTTTATTTTGGCCAGCTGCCCCAATTGAGAAAAAACTTGATTTAACGACTGCCCTGAGCTTAAGTTCGATTTTTAACCCCTAGGTTAGTGATGGGTGGTAGGCTGCACTGGGCCAAGGCACCCAAATCAACAGGAGGGGTACAAATTGTGTCATCACTTCTGTCTTTTTTGCATTAAAACGTAGCCGGTCTGACAGTGCCATTCTTTTTAACCCTTGTGTTATGTTGCGGCTCAATTTGACCCGTTTAGATTTTCAAGTTGTTGGAAATACTGGTTAACCTATGTTTTTTTTCTTGATATTTTGTGACTTTTTCTCATTTATCATCATGAACACGCATGCAAAGTTTCAACATGCTGGTGTTTTTTGACATATACAAACAAAATTACTGTTACGTTCGTGATGTTCGCCGGGTCAATTTGACCCGCATATTTTAACGCTCTAAGGCAACTGTACTGACCCAAAATAATAACATTTCTTGGTTATATTTTGTTATTTTATTTTTTTACTATCTTATGAAGCTAAAAAATTAGGTTTTCCACACTTATTTCAATACAGAAAAATGTTTTAACCACCACCATGTGTGTGAAGTTCCTATCCAGAAAGCTCATCATGTCAGAAGAAACTTGACTTTATGAAATGAGTTTACAAAACAGCCAACTTAGGAAAAGTACATATTTTCATTATACAGCTACATTTAATTGTTCAGTTATGATGTTCTAAGAAAAAAAAAAAAGTTAAAAAAAATTATTTATAGTATTTAAAAAATCCACTGTTTATTTTCACATTTTGTCAAAACAAAACAGTTTTAAAAAAATGGTTAAAAAACATTTTCATTAAATCATATCTTCAGATATATATTTTTTGGAATGTTTGACAAATGTTATTAAAATTAAAAGTTATTAAAATATTAAAAATTAACAGTTTGTACCTTAATCTTTGTTGTTTTTCATAGTGTGATTTTTGAGGAATTGTATTGAATCCAATTAGGGTCAATTTGACCCGCTCCATAACAAGTGTCCACAGAAATCCAACAGCGCATAAGGGTTAAGAGGCACATAAATCTGGCTATCGTCCGCGCAACAGTGGAATGACATGCCATGCTTCTTGATTATTGAACCAAGAGAAGAGAAGAGGGCCTAAAACTGAGCCCTGTGGGACCCCACAAGAGAGAGGAGCAGAAGAGGACTCCACAGCTGACACAGAAAGTCCGACCTTCCAAGTAGGATCTAAACCATCCAAGCGCTATGCCCTTGATGCCCACTCACTGTTCCAAACGAGAAATCAGGATTTCACGGTCCACAGTGTCAAACACGGCAGTTCAATCAAACCCTAACCTAACAGTCGACCTATACTTTAATGAGATCTAGTTGATATGTAGTTAGTTACTTGTAGGACTATCAAAATAAAGTGGTTTTTGGTCAAATGCAATTTCTGTGTGCATCAGGTCCAGCTTGTGTTGACATGGCACCTTGTGTGTCTCAAGGAGGTTTTTTGGAGTACATGCCCCCTCCCATGCACAGTCCTCCTCCGATACGGCGAGCCTCCTTGCCTCTCATCACGACGTACAACCCGTCCACTCACACCGTGTCCCTGCTGCTGGACACGCCTGACCACAGTGAGCCCAGCTCCGCGGACACAACATCGCTGAGTTTGCAGACTGACACGGGGTTAGTATGAATCTCTCATCTCATGCAGTTCCCTTGTTAAGCACTAGGCGTCACTAGACGGCACTTTATGTAGTGATTTTTCAGAAGTGGAGGTCTGTGCTACAGGTGTTCCTGCTGCTTAATGTCTTAATAATATTGGTAGTCTGCATAACTAGCCATAAATAAATAAATCTGGAAAATCTGATCACAGTTTGTTTTTTTGTTTTATTTTGCATTAAATATAATATTTTGCATATTTATAATAGTTCAAAACAATTATATTTCAAAATAAATGCAGTTCTTTTGAACTTTCTACTCATCACAGAATCCTGAAAAAAAATGTATATCAGTTTTCACAAAAATGGTAATCAGAAATGTTTCTTGAGCAGCAAATCATCATATTATAATGATTTCTGTTGGATCATGTGACACTCAAGACTGGAGTAATGATGCTGAAAATTCAGCTTTGATCACAGGAATAATTTACGTGTTACAATATATTAAACTTATTTTAAATTGTAATAATATTTCACAATATTACTGGTTTTGCTTTCATTTGTTTACATGTACAGTTAATCATTTAACATATGCTTTCATCTAAAGTGACTTACAAATGAGTAATTACTGTATTTTATTTATTTATTTTTCAAATAAATGCAGACTTGGTGAGTGTGATTTCTGGTTGGTAGTCACCGCACTACTTGTTTGCATAAATTAAAACTTGGACACGCCCACATCATGTTCCTGCGAACCACCAGCTCTCATTAAAATCAGTGTGTTCTGGTTGCTTTGTCGCTGCAGGTGTAATACCACCTTCATGTTCAAAACAATCAAATCTTTTAATGTCACGTGATGATTTTGATCCAAAAATGTGTTTCTGCTTTTCACAGGTTTGACTATGACAGCTTGGGCAACTCTGTGAAGATGGACTTCATGACTTCTGTTTCACAGAACAGTGCTTTAAATTACCAGCTCAACACATTTCCTCAACAGTCTAACACCTTATTAACTCAGCAGACTAATAATCTCCTACCTCAGCAAACAAACGCTCTGTTACCCCAGCAAACTAGCTGTCTTATGCCCCAACAGTCCAGCACTCTTTTGCCCCAGTACTCCCACCTGTCGTACCTCACGCCCTCTCCTTACCTCACGCCCAACCCCACCGAGAGCAGCAGCGCTCCATACCTGCCCCTCAACAACACACTTCCTGCGTACACCAGCAGTGGACATCCGTATCTCCAGCCTCAAACCGGCAACCAGATGCTGCTCCAGTCAGGAGTTCATGGTAAGTCCTCTACATTACACCGCTGGAGGAAACATCTTTATTTGAAGTGGTAATTTATGTTTCTGTAAAGCATTTCAGGCCTACCCTTGGGCTACTGACATGTATAGTCAGCCGGGTCAGTACACACAGGCGGTGTTTCGGCCACAGTTGTCGTCACAGGGTCATGAGAGCCAGTACACTCAGCTCCTGCCCCAGCAGCACTATGTTCAGCTCCAAGGAGCGCCGCAGCCGCCCAGCCTGCCCAAACCCGCCCCTGACCCCCTACTGCCCAGTGTCAAGGTGGAGTCTGAGGACATGGGACACAGCCAGCCAATCAGAGTCAGCGAGGCGGAGCCTACGTTTCATTGCGATTTTTCACCAATCAACTTTTAACAGCAACAGGTGATGTTTTCTTTTGTGTGACTGTGACTGCATGTGTTGAGTCTATATACACGTATTTTGCATTTTATATTGATAATAATTTTTTAAAATTGGGGTCAGAGAGAGAGAGGAGAAATTTTATTAAAATTTTTTTTAAAGACTGGAAAACTTTGTTTATACAATAGTTCATATCATATCAGTTTAAACAAATAAGGTTATGTATTTAATCTCTCCTTGCGAAGTGTTTGTGTTGAATTAGGATTAGTAGACTTAAAACTAAAACCATATAAATAAACATTTTTTGTTACTTGAAATAAAAGAAATGTTAAAAGAAATGAAGTGAATGAGAAAAAATAGATATAGTGAAGTACTAAAATAACTAATACTGGAATAAAAATCAAGTAAAAAAAAAAAAAGATTTAAAAAAAAAATTAAAAATAATAAAAATGCCCAAAACACAGCAAATTCACTAAAACCTGAATCAAATAAAAAAATACAATACAAAAAAAAAAATCAAAAGTAAATGAAAACTGGAAATAAAAAAATGAAAAAAAATATTTTTTGTTACTTAAAATAAAATAAACGTTAAAAGAAAGTAAGTGAAATGAATTTAAAAAAAATAGATATAGTGAAAAAAATTAAGGCAACGTTTGTCATTTACATTTAGTTGTACAAAAATAACTTAATCTAGAATAAAATTTAATTAAAAAAACTAGACATTTAAAAAAACATAATAATAAAAATGGACAAAAACACAAGAAATTCACTAAAACTTAAAATAAAATGAAATTGAAAACTGAAAATATTAAGATAAAAATGGCTTCGGTAAATATTAATAAAAGCTAAAACCAATAATACTATCTGAATGATGCATGAATAATACTGTTGAGTCTTTATATTTTAAAAGTAATTGTATAAATAAATGAAAATCGAATTAGTGATGTTTCTCTTCAGGTTTATAAATCTATCTATCTATATAGGTAGCTATATATATATAATGTTTGTGTATTAGAATGTAATTAAATAATGATTCAATGTAATTTTATTATTAATTTAATGCTAAATATCACTTGTGATATTTGTGGGTCTTTGGTAATAAAAAGTTTGAGAACCCTCGAAGTTGATCAGCACAGCGTTTATTCCACAGCTGGAACATGCTGATCGTTTGGCGGGTTTTGCGGGATTTTTAAAGGGACCAACTCGGCCAGGCTGTTTCTTTGTGCAAATATCTGCTCCGTTTCGTGTCAGTGCCTGATATTACTGATGAACTTCTGTGTTGTGTTTCAGGGTTCTGACTGAGAAGACACACAGGCAATATTTTCGTTTCTGTATATGTTTGTCTTCTGTTTTTGCTGTGGTGTGCGGAAGCTATTAAAATGCTCTTTCTCTGATGATTTGCTGTGTTGGTTATTATGTATGTGCACACGATTTAGTGAACTAGGAGTCAGGCAGCGATGATGGGATTTGTTCAGGCCTTTATGTTTGGAAATGTTCCGAAATCACCTTCTGTCTTGAGTAGATACTTATGTTGAGCTCACGACCGCTAAAAATACGCACTACGTTCGCCATGTTATCATTATCACGTGAGCTACCAGCGTCACCGCTCACAGTACTTTTTTGTCACTTGCTATATTTCGCTTACTATATAGTAGGGACGTATTCAATTTCGGATGCAGCCAGGAAAAAAAAGAGCATCTGTAGAAGAGACTAGCAATTGCCACAAGGCGGCGCTGTTTTACAAGAGCATTGATCTCAGTTTAAGAGAACGGCACACTTCTGAGGTGTTTTTGTTGAAGCATTCAATCAACTTCACATACTTTTATTCTCTTTCTCAATAGATCTTCTCAGCCACTCTCAAGTGGGATTGATTAAGGACAGGACAAAGAAAAAGATGCCAGAAACACTGCATGATCATTACACCACAGCCACACAAACGGAAATGCACCCTCTATTTCCTTCCACTTCCTGTCTCTGGTCGCCTTCAGATATAGTGAGATCAAAGTAAATGTTTGCTTGTTAGTCTGACCTCTTAATACTGACAAATTAAATGACTGGAAAGGCAAACTTCAGTCATGAGTAATTATTTACTCAGCGGTCACTCCTAAAGGAGTTTAAAAAGCTGATTCAAGCAAAAACACAATTTAATATGTGTGTAATTGGTGGCATACAGTCGTAACAAAGCATTAGTAGACTGTTAGATTAGTTTAACATGTTGACATGTAGTTGCAAAGTTACTTCTAGTCAGTATTTATAGACTTTTTTCTGTTCCTCACATTTGAACGGTTGCTCAAGGTTTTTAGTGTCAAAGAAATTGGCAAGTTTAGGTCAGTCATTTCTCGTTATCAGTGTTTATCTGTATGTAAACGTGATGCATCCTCCAGAATTTAATGATAAAAATCACTAAAATCAGCCTAAAACGATAACAGAAGTAATTCATGAAGTTCTCGGAAAGTACACAGGAAGCCCTGTCCACCACACAGGAACTTGCATGTGTGAGCGTGTTCACCAGTCACAGCGGGGTGGATTTATGTCTGTTTCTGAGTTTTTCAGCTCGTTTGTGTCATTGTGAAAGAGACGAAGAGAAAGATGTCTGGAACACGCGCACTCTGCTGCCATGTCAATACTGCGACCCTCTCGTTCGCCATCTTATATCTGGTAAAACGTCTTCATACACACATATACACCAACATGTGTTTATATAGTTACAATTAAAGCTGTTCTATATATATAGTTTTGTACTCTAGTGAGACAGCACAGCCATTTTGTTGTTGTTTGTCATTCGTTCAATGCACTCAGTTAAAGGAGAAGTTTGCAGGTAGAGGAAGACGGTGCCATTTTGAAGTCATCACTTCAACAGTAACGCTGTTAGTTGAACATCTAAAGTGTTATCTTTCTTTTTTAACACTTAAATCTGATAAAGCTGATATTTATTTAGCAATCAATAGATGAGATGAACTAACTACATGCAGTACTGAGAAACAATTTTACGTCATGATCTGAAAAAAGATGGAGAAATCGATATTTCAAAGTACTTTATGAATATTTAAACATATCACTGATGCAGACAATTGTGAGAAATTATTTATTTATTAAAGAGGAAAGTTAATGACGATGGTCAAATTTAATAGCTGAATGCAGTGTTGATACAAAAGTGTCCAACAATCAAAAGTCTAACATCTTGTCAGAAGATACAAAAAAAAAAGCTGGAGGAGCAGAAGAAGTGAAACTAACGCAGGCCGAGGACAGTTATGTAGCTGAAGCATAGGATATGAAAGGTCAGACTGAACTGTATTGTGTCAGTGATGTGTTTTCCTGCTGTAAGAATTGAGACTGATCCGGTGACATTAACCAGAATGTCAAAACTAACCACACAAGATGTGGGTTTGACACCTTTTTGGAACAACAGGAATTGCAAATATCAAGTCTTATTAACGGGCAAAATATTATTGCAGGAAAACGAGCAACAAATTCTGAGAACATCGTTGCTTCTGCAGCACACGGCGAGCGTCCAGCATCTAACCACAAACCATCACTAAATATCTTGTCACAACAATTGAAGACGGCAAGCATCAAACAGTTATATCTTGAATAAAAATAAGCATAAATTAGTGGGAAATACACAAAATGATGGGTTAAAAACAACCTAAGTTGGGTTGAAAATGGGCAAACCGAGCGGTTGGGTTAAATGTTTGCCCAAGGTGTCCATGGGTAGTTTTATTAAACCCAACTATTGTTTAATAATTACTGTATGTCTGGCTTAAAATGAACCCAAAATATGTTGGAAATTAAAAATCAGAAATATAACTACTAGAGGCAACAATAATAATCAAAAGGTGAACATTTATTAATAAATAATTGAATATTCATTAAACTATGTTCATTTATTAAACTTTAATTTACTTTCATTTTAATCAAGCAATAGTCATTTTTAAACAATAGTTGGGTTAAATAAAACTCCCCAGCAGGATGAGCAAACATCTAACCCAACCGCTGGGTTAAAACAACCCAATTACTGGGTTTGTCCATTTTCAACCCAGCTTGGGTTGTTTTTAATCCAGTTTTTTTTTTCGAGTGCAGCTGTTGGGTTGGTTTAACCCAGTTGGGTTAAAAGTATGTACTAGTATGTATGTCTGGCTTAAAATGAACCAAAAATAGTTTGGAAATTAAAAAATCTGACTCATAATTACTAGAGGTAACAATAATAATCAAAAGAAGAACATTTATTTATAAGAAATGTAATGTATGTTTAATTATTATTCTTTAAACTTATTAATAAATGTTAATTTCCAACCTATTGAGTTCATCTTAAGCAAGCAATACAGTCATTTTTAAACAATAGTTGGGTTAAATAAAACTACCCAGCAGGTTGGGTCAAACATTTAACCCAACCGCTGGGTTAAAACAACCCATTCGCTGGGTTTGTCCATAATCAACCCAACTTGGGTTGTTTTTAACCTTGCATTTTTTTAATGTACTTGAATATATGATGAAGATTAATGTAGGATTATATTGATATATGAAATCAAAGACAATATTGATCAATCATAAGCCTTAACTGATTAACATGAAATATGAATAAAATGCATGAATATTGGACGTTTTGGGCACACCAATAATCATGATCATCAGGTTCAGGAATAAGTGCGCTTACAGGAAGCCCTCTGTCCATATTTAAACCTCTATAGGATATCTAGCTGAGGGAGGAGGTTGTGTCTCTGTTATGTAATTTACACTTTTACAGGTTTTTCTGAATGAACCGCTGTTCTTGTGTAACTTGTTCTGTTGGTGTTGGCTCTGAGGAGAGAGACCAAACACACCGGCTGCCAGAGTACACACAAACTGAGACACACGTTTTCCTTTATGAATTCATTCTGTCACATTCATTTCATCTGTACCCCCTCTGTGTGTGTGTGTGTGTGTCTAGATTGGTAATGTGCTGAAGCTGGTGTACATCTTTCTTATGGTTTCATGGGAGAAATTGGAATATGCTCTCCCGTTTCATGAATCAAAGGGTCCCAGGGGCCAGCGTGTCTGTAAGTTCACTTCACACAACTTCATTCAGTTACAGTTACAAAAGTTACACCTTATTTGTTACAGTGTAACTACTGAGAAATATGAACTACATGTTCTAACTATAGGGTTTGGTGCGTAATTGAGTTATTACTATAGTAACTACATGTAACAAGGACACTAAAATGAAGTGTTATCCATTTTTGTATTTAAGAATTTCCTATTATTGATCACATGATTATTATCACAAATTTAATGTTATTATAAAACAGAAATATTAAATAATATATTAAATATTTTCTCTTTATTTTAAATATATATTTATTATATATTAATATATTATTATTTATATATATATATATATATATATATATTTCTCAAGTCTACATTACAGTTATAACAGTTTTTTTTTTTTTTTAAGTTTCTTATGCTCACCAAGGCTGCAATTATTTGGTCAAAAATACAGTAAAAAATTTTGAAATATTATTAGAATTAAAAAATAACTGTTTTCTATGTGAATATATTTTAAAATGTAATTTATTCCTGTGATCAAAGCTGAATTTTCAGCATCATTACTCCAGTCTTCAGTGTCACATGATCCTTCAGAAATCATTCTGATTTGATGATTTGATGCTTGAGAAAAATTTATGATTATTATCAATACTGCTTCGTATTTATGTGGAAACGGTGATAAATGTAAGATTTTTGAACAGATTTTTAAACCGACATTATAAATGTCTTTGCTATCACTTTTTTCAATTTAGTGCATCCTTGCTGAATAATAATATATTCTTTCCAAAATAAAACAAAAAATCGTACTGACCCCAAGCTATTGAACGGTAATCTTTTTCTTTATTTCAAGATTTTAATGAGATTCTGAATCACAGATTGACATTTTGGCCATTGGATATTATATATTTTCAATAAAAACACCTATAATTTATCTGTACAAAACAGAAGCTTTTCATGAAATCCTAAATGCAGCATCCTGACCAAACATTGTTCGGTATGAGACTTTGTCTGTGTTTATTGATCTTTTCATGCGACACAAAAACATTAAAATAATAATAGATAATACATAAATAATAGACGATAAGCCATTAAATTTTTCTGTCTTTGTTTTTTCCAGTTGACATCAGCACTAACATTCTGATGCTGGTCGTGATGTCGATCTCTGCTGTGCTGGTTCTTTTCTCTCATCGCAAGGTACCGTTGGACGTGTTTACTGCCGCTCACAGAAAAAGAACATAAATACATGGAAATGTGGTTCATGAGGGGAAAAAACACAGTGATGCATTATGAAATACATTTGAATGCATTCATACATGAGTAAATGCATATATATGATTTTTAATATTTCTTTTCTTTTTGAAAAATCCCATTAAATATTACATAAGGCAATTAGTCGTTACATATAAAATTGAAGAAGCATGATGCATGTAACATTTTAGGTCAAGATTCAATCTCAAATAATTGCTTTCTTACTACAACAGCTTGTGTTTTAAATTCACAATCACACTAATAAAATATAATGATAAATCTCATTTCAACAGGGACCAAATTACTAAAAATACTATTGTTCAAAACTTGCATGCTCACCAAGGGTGCAATTATTTAATCAAAAATACAGTAAAATCAGCAATATTGTGAAATATTATTACAATTTAAAATAACTGTTTGGTATTTGAATATGTTGTAAAATGTAATTTATATCCTGTGATCAAAGCTGAATTTTCAGTATCATTACGCCAGTCTTCAGTGTCACATGATCCTTCAGAAATCATTCTAATTTGATGATTTGCTACTTAAAGGACGAGTTCACTTCAGAAATAAAATTTACTCACCCTCATGTCATCCAAGATGTTTATGTCGTTCTTTCTGCAGTCGAAAAGAAATGAAGGTTTTTGAGGAAAACATTCCAGGATTTTTCTCCATATAGTGGACTTCAATGGGGTTCAACGGGTTGAAGGCCCAAATGTCAGTTTCAGTGCAGCTTCAAAGGATCTACATGATCCCAGACGAGGGATAAGGATCTAATCTACAGTCATTTTCTTAAAAAAAAAAAAAAATGCGCATTACGTAATTACATTGAAAAGGTCACGCGTGACGTACTTCCGCGGTATGTTGAAAATCTCCATCTCATTTTCTCCTCAAACTTTAAAATCATCCGATTTTGTTGTTTTAGCTTTTTTTTTTGTAAAGGCTGTTTGACTTTGAACGTTCGCTTTGTAAACACTTGCTCGGTACTTCCACCTACGTCACGTGTGACCTTTCCAACGTGATTACGTAATGCGTGACGCATCGCAGAGCAGTGCAAGACGAGCATTTGTGGTTAAAAAGTATATACATTTTTTTTTTTTTATAAAATGGCCGATCGTTTCTCTAGATAAGATCCTTATCCCTCGTCTGGGATCATGTAGATCCTTTGAAGCTGCACTGAAACTGACATTTGGACCTTCAAGCCGTTGAACCCCATTGAAGTCCACTATATGGAGAAAAATCCTGGAATGTTTTCCTCCAAAACCTTAATTTCTTTTCAACTGAAGAAAGAAAGACATAAACATCTTGGACGACATGAGGGGTG
>CM076071.1:28795000-28882500 GCA_038088235.1 Zacco platypus
ACTTAGTATCTCATAATAATGACTTAACATCTCATAATAATGACTTAGTATCTCATAATAATGACTTAGTATCTCATAATAATGACTTAGTATCTCATAATAATGACTTAGCATCTTTAACTTAATCAAAAAAAAAATTTAGATTTTTTTTAGAAACTTTCTCATAATAATGACTTAGTATCTCATAATAATGACTTAACATCTCATAATAATGACTTAGTATCTCATAATAATGACTTAACATCTCATAATAATGACTTAGCATCTTTAACTTAATCAAATAATAATAATAATCAAATCATCAAAATAATCAAATAATAATAAGTCATAATAATGACTTAACATCTCATAATAATGACTTAGTATCTTATAATAATGACTTAGTATCTCATAATAATTACTTAGTATCTCATAATAATGACTTAGCATCTTTAACTTAATCAAAAAAAAATTTTAGATTTTTTTTAGAAACTTTCTCATAATAATGACTTAACATCTCATAATAATGACTTAGTATCTCATAATAATGACATGAAAAAAAAATTTTTTTTGATTAAGTTAAAGATGTTAAGTCATTATTATGAGATACTAAGTCATTATTATAAGATACTAAGTCATTATTATGATAAAGTTTCTCATTATTATGACTTACGGAATATTTTTTTTTCTCAACAGTGGTGGAAACGGGCTTCCATAAACTTCTGAACAGTAATGTGTATATTACAATATTTATTAATATTAAAAATATTTTTAAATGTTTCTCTGTTATTTATACACTTTAGTTTCCACTTATTTTGGTAAATAGCTAACCATTTTTTAAAAGTGACTTTTTATTTTAAAGCGCAAGCTGTTTTCCAGCACTTTAGTATGCTGCACTGTTACAGATGGTGCAAGAAAAGGGAAACTTTAATGTTCTTGTCAAAGTTATTGGCGCACTTCAGGTAACGGAGGGCTTTTTTCCGGCAGGTTGGAGATGGATGGAAGCAGGAGGCCGAGAGAAACAGTATGTGTTCAGAAACCTTAATTGCTGTGTTATGCAATATATAAACAAACACACGCACCTCATTTACATAGACAAACAGGACTACCGGGGAATTATTTTCTGAGTGTTCCTTCTGGGTACTTCACAAGCCGCTTTAAAGGGTTTCTCACCCTCGCGTCGCTACAAACGACGCTCCATTTACTCTCTGGGGAGAAAAAAAAACAAAACGTTAGGCAGAATGTTCGAGCTGAAATGGATGATAGCCAGGGCAAAAAACATAAAAGCTGTTGATAATTTGTGCTCTGGATTTCAAGCCTTCTCAAACCATCTAATATCTGACTGAAATTTAAGTCATTGTTCACTAAAAATCTAGCTTGATAGCTGTGGTCACATTTACATTTTATACGCTGATAAATATATACTTTCATCCTTATAGAGGTTTAGAAAGACATGACAGTTTCAGTAAATAATGAATAAATCATTTAAAGTTGACATTAAAAAAAGCTGAAATTCCCTATTGTGATGTATATCCAGGGCTGGGTGGGTTACTTTTAAAATGTATTTCACTACAGATTACAAAATACATGCTTTAAAAAGTACTTTGTAACGTATTTCATTACATTACTCAAGTTTAGTAACTTAATCTAAATACTTTAGAATACTTTGGAATACTAATAAGTGTGGAACAAACACAAAAAAGGTCATTGCAAGGTTTTATCTCACAATTCTGACTTTTTCCCTCAGAATTGTGTGATATAAAGTTGCAATTGTGAGTTATAAAGTCAGAATTATGAGATATACACTCGCAATATTGAGAAAAGTCAGAATTATGAGAAATAAACTCGCAATATTGAGAAAATTCAGAATTATGAGATATAAACTCATACTAAATTCACAATTGCAAGAAAAAAAGTCAGTATTGCAAGTTTATATCTCCCAATTCTGACTTTATAACTTGCAATTGTGAGTTTAAATCTCACAATTCTGAGAAAAAGAAGTCAGAATTGTGAAATGCAAACTCGCAATTGTGAGGAAAATAAAAAACAAATTGTGAGAAAAAGTTGCAGTGACGAGTGAATAATAAAATGACTCACAAAACATGAAAACAGTCGTGGATCATCAGGTCATGACAGGACAGTTCAGTTGACTGTTGACATTTTTATATAAATTCAGTCATTTTGTCTTGTTCAGGACAGAACTAAATAAAAATAACAACATTTTTATGATCCTCTTAAAAGTATTAAAATGTTGATGAAACTTAACTTTTTCAGACGGTCAGAGTCAGAGAATCACCAATCGTTGTTTAAATGACATTAAAACTCAAAGTAATCACTTTGGTAATCTAAAATACTTTTCAGATGTAACTGTAATCTGATTACCACCCATTTAAAATGTAACTGTAATGAAATACAGTCACTCAAATTTTGTATTTTAAATACGTAACTAAGTTACTTGTATTTCGTTACTCCTGTGTATATCATGTGAAACGGCTTCTCGAACAAGAATAAATGTGGGGCGGGGCTTGATTTTATCTGTGGGGAATCGATTGGATGTTTTCTATTGGTGGCTCTGATGTGAGTGACAGGTTGCCCCGCCCTCGTTATCAGAGAAGAGGTGTCACTGCAAGTTATTTTGATAAAAGATTATGAGGGAATTTTTAAAAAAAAAAAGATGTACACCGATACTAAATAATGCAATAAGAAATAACTATTTTGTATTTGTGGGTGAAAATTGAGCTTCCTCAAATAGAAACCTTTTAGAAATGGCGCATCACACTCGATATCATCAACTTTTGTCTCAGACGCACATGCTCACGTGCAATACTCACATTTCCCAGCAGGCGCACCAGACACGGCGTGGTGCATATAGTAGAAAAACACAGACGTACACGTCCACAGTCAGAACAGGGCCGTCTGTGTTGGATCGGGCACGGAGGCTTCCCACATAATTCCTGTGCATAAATTCCTGCGTGTGTGAGATTAATTTGAGAGGAAAAGTGCCCAGAAAAGACAGATTCATCCTAATGTTTATTTGAGTTCAACCCCAAGTTAGAGACCCCTCCTAGGGCTCCAAATGAACTCGGTTTCCCTTATACAAACACATACACAGATCAAGGTGTGTTTGTCTTTCCTACACAAACTCTAGGTTTTTCGGAGCAGGTATCCCCCCCTCCTCCCGAAACGGCTCGCACACCTTGGGGGGAGATGGATTTGAGGGCGGCGTCTCGGAGCGTAAGTGTGTATCTGTGAATATGTGTGTGTTGATAACCTGCACGTTTCTCTCTCTGTGAATCAGTCTGTCTCTGGTTGTCGAGCAGGTCATCGGGACTCACGCCGCATTACAGTATGACGTTGCCGGGGTTTGTGATGCTGCTATGCATCCTGGGAGCTCAAGCCACCATGGATCTGAGAACTGCTGCTGCTATGGGTAAGAAAAAAAGCATCATTAACAGATCCATCAATGCCATTCATTTATCACTGGATGCTGATGATGCCACCGGGATTAACGTTTTGCTGTTAAATGCTGTCATGAAGAGAGACCTTCGTCCCAACTCACAAAAATGCAAAAAAAAAAAAAGGGTTGCTCAGTATTTTGTATTCTTAAATCAAGATGCATTTAGTTGAGAAGCAAAATGACTTAAGAAGTGAGTTTGAGTGCATATCTAAAAGAAGAAAAATACCTCTTTGACAGATATTTGATCTTGTTTCAACTTTTTAGTGAACACGACTTAATATCTAAAGTCATTTTGTTTCTCAAGTAAGTGTATCTTGATTTAAGAATGTTTGTACTAGAAAACAAGACAAAAATACTGACTAAGAAATTCACGTTTATCTATCCGCTAACTAATCAGTCAGTTTACACTCTAAAAAAAATGCAGGGTTAAAAACAACCCAAGTTGGGTTGAAAATGAACAAATCCAACAATTGGGTTATTTGACCCAGAAATTGGGTTTTGGAGTTTTATTTAACTCAGCTATTGTTACTGTATTGCTTAAAATGAACCCAAAGTGTGTTGGAAATGAACTTTTATAAATAAATGAATATTGCTTATTAATAAATGTTCACCTTATTGTTGCCTCTAGTAATTTTGTGTGTGATTATTAATCTCCAACCTACTTTGGGTTCATTTTAATCCAGCCATATAGTCAATTTTAAACCATAGTTGGGTTAAATAAACTGCTCAGCACATCGGGAAAACAAGTCCATTTTCAACCCAACTTGGGTTGTTTTTAACCCAGGATTTTTTACAATGTAGATGGTTCAGTTTAGTTCATCGCTGCATGATAAATAACCAGATAACCGGACAGAATAGCAAAAGAAAATGCCGGTCAATCAGCACGGTCTTTTTGGTGAACCTAGTTGAGCCAGAACCTTTCTGGTTTAAGCCAGTTAAGAAGCAGCAAATCGTTATATTTTTCCTATATTTTTGTTTGAGACAACAGTTCGGATGTTCAATGTTAAGCACCTTTGATGCTTGTACTGTGAAGCCTTTATTTTCTCATTTCAACTTCTGTGTAGAATTATATTATCCTCCAGTGCTCAAGACCCTTTAGTATTTAATTATTAGTTGTATTTTCACAGGTCTAGGTGTTAAAAACTAAGAGTGAGACTTCAATCGAGTAGGTAATTAGGGTTATGTTTCCTGTCGTTGTACACAACGTGTATGTCCTCTAGGAAACTGTGTTTTTACGGTTTTAAATGTCACTACATTTGTACACAAAGAGGCCCTGTACTGTGTGAGCGTGTGTGCGTAAATCTGCGCGAGCACGCATACCTGAGGCTGAATGTATAATCAATGGGAGTTATTATGAGAACAGCCAACACTGTACATTTATTGAGCTACATGCAGACTGTCTGGCTTTTCACTCCGTTTCTTCCCCACATCCCCGTTTGTAAATCACCGTTCAAAATTGTGTTTTTGTTTTAAAGAATTTAATGCTCTTATTCAGCGAGGGGGCATTCAATTGATCAAAAGTGGCAGTAAAGAGATTTATAATGTAAAGATTTCTATTTCAAATAAATGCTGTAGAAATGTATCACGGATTCCACATAAATATGAAGCAGCACAACTGTTTTCAACATTGATAATAATCAGAAATGTTTCTTGAGCAGCAAATCATCATGTTAGAACGAGTAATGATGCTGAAAATTCACTCTCTCCTCAAAGCACAGCATCGAAGTTTCTGATAAAAAGAAGAATCAAGAGTCCCGAAAAAGTGTTATGAAAGTATGGTTTTAATGATTACCTTCTATTACATTTTACTCAATTCCTACTTTATGGTTCAAAAATATGCTTGTGTTGAAATCAGTGATGTTAAAATGTCCTGCAAAATGTTTCTCTTCTCAATAAATATGCTGGCGGGTTTAATAAGCACATTAATAATTTCAATAATATACACATGATTTTAAATGTCTAGACTGTAGTGATTAAATTGGGGAACTGTCAGGATGGCATGTGTGTAATAAATGAGAATGCAGGGAATATTATCTATAAGATCACATGCATACGTCACGTGTTTAATGGGTTTCATTTAAGAGATTCTCCTTATATCGAACATTTTGTAATATCAGTCTCTGGTGTCTCCAGAATGTGTCTGAAGTTTCAGCTCAAAATCCCCCGCAGATCATTTATTATAGTTTGTCGAATTTGCCCCTATTTGGGCGTGAGCAAAAACACGTTTTTGTGTGTATCCCTTTAAATGCAAATGAGCTGCTGCTCCCGCCCCCTTTCAAGAAAAGGGCGGAGCTTTAACAGCTCAACAACAACAAAGCTGGAGAATCTCACGCAGACAAAATGAGGAAAGTGTTCAAACCGGAGTCGACACTGATGGAGAGACTCAGGAAGAAGTTCCAACTTTTAGACGTTTCTGAACGGTTAGTGGATAAATTGATGTAGTTGCTGTGGAGTTGATCAACTCATCACTAGCATGTGTCGTCACGTTCATCAAATCCAGCATTGAATTGACCCTCGTTTGTGAAGCAGTCCGGTGTAAAATGACGGTGTGACGAGCAGGGTGGGCGAGAGCCGTGAGGGAACGGCACGGGACCGGTGTGCAGCGCAGCTGACGCTCATTATCACTCGCGTCACCGGCCTCGCGCCGTTCCCTCACGGCTCTCGCCCGCCCTGCTCGGCACAGACGGCATCAACAAAACTCTACAACAACAACTCTTCCTCTTCTCTAAAGCAGCCCAACATGGCCCCGCCCCCTTTGCTGCATGTTCTTGGGGGCGGGGTTTTAGGGTTAGTGATGTCACCATCCTTGGAAGAAGCTCGTTGTAGTCCCTACCTGCTGTTTGTTGTAGTACAAATTTTCTGTAAAAGAAAATATCTCCCTTTGCATTGAACTTTTGAGCGTTGTAACTTCACGGATGTTGTTTATCGCATCTTTAATGCATCTTTGACTCTGAGAATTCCTAGAATTCTATATAAAAACCCATGGAGCCTCTTTTGCAATCATCAATAAATAGCAAAATGTCATTAGAGTACATGGTTTTTCTAAAATAAATGTCTGACACATATTTACATTCTCTTTCTGTTCTTTCACTCTGTCCAGCTGCAGGCTTGTGTAACACCAAGCCCACCGATGTAGTGTTCATCATCGACAGCTCTCGAAGCGTCCGCCCCTCTGAGTTTGAGCAGGTCAAAGTCTTCCTGACCAAAGTGATCGACGGCTTGAACGTCGGACCTGATGCTACTCGTGTGGGCGTCGTGAACTACGCCAGTCGGGTGAAGAACGAGGTCTCTCTGAGGTCCCACAAAACCAAAGCCGCGCTTGTCAAGGCCGTGTCCAAGATCGAGCCACTGTCCACCGGTACCATGACAGGCCTCGCCATCCAGTTCGCCATGAACGTGGCCTTCAGTGAAGCCGAGGGAGCGCGCAAATCCCCTGATATCAGCAAGGTCAGAGTCCTACGCTCTTAGAAATATTGGGATCTATGGTTCCATGAAGAACCTTTGACAGCAAAGGAACTTTCAAATGAACAAAATGTACTTTATATTTGGAAAAAGGTTCTTTAGATTTTTTAAAAGATTATTAAAACTAAGAAAAAATGTTTATTTTAAGGGTGCTTTCACACTAGGTACGCACTCGTGTTCGATTGACGTCATGTTCGGTTCGGCTGATATGAATGTAACTGTCCTAAATCATGGAAGTGAACTGCTATTGATGCCGTATGATTCAATAAAACTTTGGATCCTTGGTCCATTTAGGTACATAATATTACACAAGGTACATAATAAAAAGTTTAAACTATCTATAAAATCACATCTTAGGAAGATATACCAACATTTGAACCGCTTTATTTTTTACATATGTATCGGTGAAACCCAATTCTTACATTTAAACGTGTAATCTGGCATTTTCTCTCCAAAAATTCAGTCGTCACTGGCACGCAATGAATCTTGGGATAGGCCAGGCTGTGAACTCCACTCATATCCTTTGAATTGGGACAGGCTTTGTCGCGGCACTGTGGCCCCGTTATGGTCGTTCGGATCACAAATAGACGAGGGAGACACATACCCGTTTACACCTCTTTTCTTCCACTTACAATCACTTCTATGGGCGAGTAAATGTATGGGCATTTTCAGATCTTTCGATCTAATGGACAAAATAAACTTGCGCAATTTACATATGAGGAGAAGAAAAACACATGGAGAAGACGGAAAAACACACGCTTTCGTTTCTGCTCTGAGAGCCGCAACGCTGTGAGTGTGTGTTAGAAATCAGGAATGGTGAGAGAACATTACGCTTGGTCTTCAAACTAAACTTGGGTCTTCAGTCGACAAAGTTTAAATCCCATCTGCGTAATGTTTACGCGTTAAGTCGGTAGGTGTAGAGTAGGTGGTCTTTTGGGGCTGTTCAAGCGCATTTGACAACAAGAGCGTTTAGACTCCGAAAGCAATTCGGTCAAATGCATTTTCGACTACCTCTGGAAGTGGTCGAAAGTAGACAAGTTCAAAATGTTTAACACCCCATTTACACCTGTATTTAGCGTCGTCCACTTGCGATTTGATCGACCAAACTGCATCTTAATAACAGGTGTAAACAGAGCCTTTGATGCATTCGGTCTTCAAAAGCAGCCTTTGAAGGATGCAGCCTCTGAATTGGGCTAATGTGAACAGCCCAACGGAGGAAGCAATCAAACTGTTTCAGACCAAGTGTGAAAGCACCCTATAGGTTCGTTGGGGATCCAAAAATGGTTCTTCTATGCATGGAATCGCTGTGAAAAGTGTTGCAATCTCATAAAACCCCATATTGGCATTATTAACAGCATTAAGCCTCTTCTTTGGCAACATGCATCTTGCGTTACGTAATCCGCAATGGATAAATTAGGCCCAGGCGAACATCTGAATCTACTATTATGTAAGAATATCCCCAGTTTTAGATCTTTTTATTAAAAAATGTCATTAATAACATTTGCAGGTGGCGATTATTGTGACTGACGGCAGACCGCAGGACAACATCCGTGACATTGCAGCAAGGGCGCGCGAGGCCGGCATTGAGATATTCGCCATCGGAGTGGGCCGCGTGGACATGACCACGCTCAGGCAAATGGCCAGCGAGCCTCTGGAGGATCACGTGGACTACGTGGAGAGCTACAGCCTCATTGAGAAGCTCACCAAAAAGTTCCAGGAGGCCTTCTGTGGTAAGTGAGAGGACGAAGGGGAAGGGAATAGAGGTCTCGGGACTATCCTCACCATGGCCAGCGATATTAAAGGTGTCTATACGAGGTCATTAATCTCACATTCAGACGTAGATCTCCACCCTGTGCTTGATGCTCCACTGCACTCGGTTCTCCGGGGGAGGAAGTAAAAGCATGTGTATAATCGCTGATGTGATCGTAGTCGCTGCAGTGCAGTGGTTCTCAGCTTGGTGATACACTGGAAAATAATAGTATTTTTGTCTTGTTTTCCTGTACTAAACATTCTTAAATAAAGATATATTTACTTGAGAGGCAAGATGACATAAGATATTAAAGGGTTAGCTGACCCAAAAATAAAAATTCTGTCATTAATTCCTCACCCTCATGTCGTTTCAAAGACCTTCGTTCATCTTTGGAACACAAATTAAGATATTTTTGATGAAATCCGACAATATAACCACCACTTTCAAGGTTCAGAGCAGTAATAAAGACATCACTAAAATAGCTCACTGTGCTGGAGTGGTTCAACCTTAATGTTATGAAGCTATTAGCTGTTTGATAATGTAGTCAAGCAAAAGGCTAATCATATTAATTCCTGTTATGTGTCCGAAGTTGTAAAGAGGGATCGCGTTGTGCAGAGTTTATCGAGTGGATCCCTGAGCTGGTGCGAGCGAGTGGAGGCGGGGCTAATTTGCATATTCATTACTCCACGTATACTAAATAAGGCAAGGGTGTAGAGTTCCATTCAAGCTATTTTAAGACATGAAGAAATATGTCACTTTGGTGATCAAAGATGAGTTTTAAGGGATAAAATTATTGACCACAGGGAGACTTTAAGTCATCTTGCTTCTCAAGTAAATTTAAGTGGATTTAAGCATTTTTGGATATTCGTAATGTAAAACAAGACATTTTTTGCACTGTATGTGACAATTGAGACAGTTTTGAACTTTAAAAGGTTGAGAACCAATGCAGTAGATAGTCTGCATCAGAGCAACAGTCACCTGAGACAAACAACATTGAGAGAAACGGCAAAACCTTTATTTTCGGCTGTCCTCAAGTGCCTGGGTCTCTGACGTATTTCTGTGTGTTTTAAAGATTTGCTGTTCGTTTTTGAGTGCAGCGGATTGTTAAAACGCATTGAGTTCCCACTTTCACATAGAATAATTCTCTCCTCGCTAACCCTTCCTTCCCCCACCCGGTGTGTGTGTGTGTGTTACATTCATGGTAGCGGTTGTGTCGGACCTATGCGCGACAGGCGATCATGACTGTGAGCACATTTGCATCAGCACACCCGGATCTTTCAAGTGCGCCTGCAGAGAGGGCCATACACTCATGAGCGACGGCCGATCGTGCAGCGGTGAGTATGTGGGAACGTTGGGTAAATGTCAAAGACTTCATGTACATGTGCAGTTTTTGATGTATATAAAATCCCTGCTTTAAAGAAGAATCAGAATCTTATTGGCCAAGAGACTTTTTATTTTTAACAACCTACTAACCAACACACATTGACTCTAAGCAAAATGGACAAATCATGTGACTAAATGGCCCATTTATAATTTGACATCAGTTACCACAGTGGTTTTAAAGAATTGGTTCACTTCAGAATTAACATTTCCTGATAATTTACTCACCCTCCATGTCGTTCAAGATGTTCATGTTTTTCTTTCTTCAGTCGAAAAGAAATTAAGGTTTTGGAGGAAAACAGTCCAGGGTTTTTCTCTGCATAGTGGACTTCAATGGGGTTCAACGGGTCCAAATTGCAGTTTCAGTGCAGCTTCAAAGCGATCCCAGACGAGGAATAAGGCTGAAACGATCAGTCATTTTCTAAAAATAAAAAATTATATACGTTTTAACCACAAATGCTCGTCTTGCACTAGTTCTCTTCTTCTTTTTCTTCTTGTAGAATTCCGGCAGTGTAGACGCTGCTAAGTGCATTAATGCCCTCCACAGATCAAAGTTTGAATTAATTCTTATATACTTGCACTAGCATATTGTATATGACAATTTAGTTCAACCTTTGATCTGTGGAGGTTAGTAATGCACGTCTACATTGCTGGAATTATACAAGAAGAAGAAGAAGAGAGCTAATGCAAGATGAGCATTTGTGGTTATAAAGAATATTATTTTTTATTTTTAAAAAATGACTGATCGTTTCACCCTTATTCCTCGTCTGGGATCGTGTAGAACGCTACACAGAAACTCCAATTTAGACCTTCCACCCATTGAACCCCATTGAAGTCCACTATACAGAAAAAAACCCTGGAATGTTTTCCTCAGAAACCTTCATTTCTTTACGACGGAAGAAAGAAAGACAGGAACATCTTGGATGACATGGAGGTGAGTAAATTATCATGAAATTTTGATTCAGAAGTGAACTAATCCTTTAAGCTTGTTGATGCCAGGGACCCTCAACTATGTCCACATCCTTGTCCTACAGTTTAAAGGCGTCAATATATTTACATATAGACCCAATTATTATAAAACAAGAAATGTTAAAAGTACTACTGGGGTAAAAATCTTCATATCTCTTTGGGAAAAGGGATATTTAAACTCGTATATGGCCAAGGCATTCGAGGATTAAGAAAATGTAATATATTTAATTATTTTTACATTTTCTTAATCATCGAGACCCATTTATTATGTGTGTGAAAAAGAAATTATAAAAATATTATTATAAAAAAATTATCCAAAATATTTAATTGTCACTATACTGAATTCTTTGGCAAGTTTTTGGAAATATTATCTGGAAAATGTTTACTTTGTTAAAAAAATGATATTTTTAACGCACTAGAATAATGTTAAAGACAATCATTTATGTTTTAAAAATTGTTTTCTTCTATGCAGATTCATTTCTTACTGTTGAAATCTCGAGCCGTCAATAGAATAATCACAATTAATCTCATGCGTTCCCTCTTTAGAAAACAGAAACTAATCAGTAATTGTATTAAATATTATATAATATCTTAAGGTTACATATTAACTTTGAGTGTCCTAAATTAATGTAAAATTTTGTAAAAAAAATATTTATTCATTTTTGGTGGTCCCCCTTGCGGCCCCTTGGGTCCCCAGTTTGGAAACCCCATTAAACAAACACTTTACCTCTCTTATCTCAGCTTGCAGTAACGCAGCCACAGATGTGGTCTTCTTGATCGACGGGTCCAAGAGCGTCAGACCAGAAAACTTCGAACTGGTCAAGAAATGGATCAACCTGATCATCGACAAACTGGACGTGTCAGAAACCAACGCCCATGTGGGACTGGTGCAGTATTCCAGCACTGTGAGGCAGGAGTTCCCTCTGGGACGCCACAACAACAAAAAGGCCCTGAAAGACGCTGTGAAAAAGATGGACTATATGGAGAGGGGAACCATGACCGGTCAGGCCATCAATTTCCTGGTGGACAACAGCTTCACTCCTAACCAGGGCGCCAGACCCGGAGTGGCAAAGGTCGGTATCGTCTTCACTGACGGCAGGTCGCAAGACTACATCGTAGACGCTGCCAGGAAAGCCAAGGAGAACGGTTAGGGCAAAAAAGCCCACACACATACAGATATACAATGCAAAGTGCAAAGTGTACGAGTGTTTTTACAGCACTGTGTGTGTGCTTTAGGCTTTAAGATGTATGCTGTAGGCGTTGGTAATGCTGTTGAGGACGAGCTGAGGGAGATCGCATCTGAACCTGTCGTTGACCATTACTTCTACACCGCTGACTTCAAAACCATGAACCAAATTGCCAAGAAGCTGCAAATCAATGTTTGCCAAGGTAAATAAAACCATAAAAAATAGCACTGAAAGTAGCGTTTCCTCAACTGAATCTGTTTTTTGCTGTGCTGTTTCTTACAGAGGAAGATCCCTGTGAATGTAATTCCATTGCCAAGTTCCAGAAAAAGGTGGAGGAGGCACTACAGGCATTAACAAAGAAATATATCCTTTCCTAAACAGAGTTTTCAAGTTCAGAGTTCATTTGACCCTTCGCAAAGACCCGCCCCCTTTAGTTACTGTTGCTATGTCCGCTCTCCCGCCACACATCATGTTCTCACGAAGTGAAAAATACAAGAGGACACTGACAACATATGAAACAGTTTCATATTTAATATATATGAATTTTTTAATGAAGTTTAAGCAATAAATAGCGTATAGTGTCTCTTTAATGACAGATCATCTCTTCATACTAGTTCATTTATAGCATCAAATAAACATGAATGAACATCAGAAGAAATGTTGTTTCAAGTGCAGAAAGACGTGAGGACACACAATTTATCAAGTTCAAGTTCACCAACGTTAATCTACTAACTCCCCTGACTGCTTTGACGGACAAAATGGCGGATTCAGGGTTTATGATTGGTCAGATCGCCTGTCAATCAAACTGTTTGCGAAGGGTCAATTCCACATCAGCCATGCTGAAAAAATACACTACACAAATTCCTGTTATGCACAATATTCATTATCGACTTTTGAAGGCTGTTGTATTAGCTGTATGAAGCCCAACACATGACATGGAGAAAAAATAGTAAGCTAAATCGTGAGCCCGATTTCGCAAATTGAGGGAACGAAACAGTAAATGGAGGGAACGAAATAGTAAAACATACACACAATTTCGCAAATTGAGGAAACAAAATAGCAAATCGAGGGGAAAAAAATAGTAAATTGTGCATGTGATTTAGCAAATCGAGGGAACGAAATAGTAAATCATACGCACATTTTCACAAATTGAGGGAACAAAACATTAAATCGAGGGAACGAAATAGTAAATCATACACTCAATTTCGCAAATTAAGGAAACAAAATAGCAAATCGAGGGAAAAAAATAGTAAATTGTGCATTGGATTTAGCGAATCGAGGGAACGAAATTGTAAATCATACGCACAATTTCGCAAATTGAGGGAACGAAACATTAAATCAAGGGAACGAAATAGTAAATCATACGCACAATTTCGCAAATTGAGGGAACGAAACATTTAATCGAGGGAACGAAATAGTAAATCATACACTCAATTTCGCAAATTGAGGAAACAAAATAGCAAATCGAGGGAAAAAACTAGTAAATTGTGCATGTGATTTAGCAAATGAGGGAACGAAATTGCTAATCATTCGCATGATTTACTTTTTTTTCCCCTGCATGTCATATGCAGGGCTCCGTATCCATCTTATTTATTTAACGCGGAAGTGAGGTGTTTCCTGTGAATGTGCGAAACTTCTGATTTATCGGCCGCTAGGGAAATAACGAGAATACCAAAACTGTTTCCGCAACAAACCAGCATTTATAATTAAGACAATACATTAAAATAATAGCCTAAGAAATACCAGCTGGCAATATCAAGCCGTTTTCTACAGCTAAAAATAAAAGCAAATGACACTGGAAGTCGGACACATTAACAAACTCTTACCTGAAAAATACGGTGAATACCTGAATGTGTCATCTCTATGTTTTGAGGTCAGATTTGCCTTTAAAGGGCCGTAATAATTAGGGTTTTGCCTATAAATTTAGGGATGCACAATATAGTGGGACCATATTGGTTAATGGTTTATTGGATATATTTCTACCGATATTGATAATTTAATAATGCATGCTCATTTTCACCCATTTGTACTTTTTGATTATCTTTGTCATCATATTGTCTCAATACTACAGTTACCGTAGTAAAAGAAATGTGTGCAAGTGTAAATGCATAAAGAAATGTGTAGAGCTGGTTAGGATGGTACTAATGCATCATTTCCTTGACAAAAGCATCACTGGACGCTGTGACGAAAAGGATCGCTGCTCTAGAGAACAAGATTGTTTGAGAAGGAGCCAACCTCTAATTCTTACACCACCATCCCTCTCGTTTCTTGTAAAAACAAATGCCTCCTGTGACCTCTGACCCCTAATGCTTACGATCCACCCCATTTCTTTCTACTACTCTGCCTTCATCACTATTGTCCACGGGGATGGAGCACTGATTGTCATGGTTTACCTGATCACGCTTGCTCTGAATTATGGTCACCATAAAAGCGGAAGGTGTCAGTTTTCAAACAACCATCCCCAACAAAACCCTGTATGCTTCAGTAAAAAAATCTACGATCTTCACATACAACAAGGACAATAAAGTCTTCCCTGTGGGGAGGTGGTGCGTCTATTAAATCCAGCTTCAATCTGTCTTTGCTTTTCTTCATTCTAACACATTCTGCCCCGAAGGTAATATTTTCTAAGGAGTATATATAATGGTAATTTAATATAAGTTTTGACTTGAAATAAATGTGTGAATGCTTGATTATTTGCTCAAATGAAGCACACACATACGCAGACACAACACACACACACACACACACGTAACAAACGTTCACTGACTCGGCACGTGCGACACATGCTGCTCGTGATGATTCAATAAAATCCCATTTTGTGTCTGTGTCTTTGTTTGGTGTGTCCTTGATTTGTATGTGTCGAACCGGTTTGATTCAACTTCAATGCATGGTTACATAAGAGAAAATGTTCAGCGTAATTATTAGGAGTCCTGGGTACAGAGGGATGTAAAGTGCAAGCGTAAGGGACTGTGTGCATGTATAACAGCTGTGGTTATATAACATCAGAGGTAATGAAAGGTTGTAGTTGAAGTGAATGAGGCGTTCTCTCACTAACTACAGAGCCTTCATTATCTGCTTTTTTGCAGAAGCCAATGTTAATGTTGGGTATACAACACTGTATTTAATGAATGCAATCCGGACATGTCATTGTCATGTGACCTACCAGAGTCATTTGCATCCCTGCCATTCATAAACTTCTCCCATGGCCTTGTGGGATAGTAAATTGTCCATCGGATGTGCACTTAATAAGTCATCCTACTGTTTTATGAATTCTTTTCACATTCTGTTTTTTGAACATTCTGTTCTTTTCACCCGGTGTGAAACAGATTATCGAAAAATGTAGACGGGGAACTTGTTTTTTTGTTGTTGACTGGATGAAGCCAGATCTGAATAAAATCTTGCAGTCGATTGTGGATGACAGGGGTTCAAGTGGACTAAATTACTGGAGAAGTCCGGCATAAGTCAGCAGTCGCTTTACCAGAAGGCAGAGTTATGACGCTCTGATAAAAAAATTGTTTAAGAAAAAAAAAAAGAGTAGCGTATGCATGGTTGAACTGGGAGCCAGATGCATAAACTTTGCCACGGGACAGTTCATCCAAAAATTAAAATCATTTACTCACCCTCAAGTTGTTCCAAACCTGCATAAATTTCTTTCTTCTGCTAAACACGAAAGACATTTTGAATAATGTCAGTAAGCAAACAGTTGATGAGCCCCACGCACTTTCAAATTATTTTTTCCCCCAATACTTTACAGTCATAAACTGTTTGGTTACCCATATTCTCCAAAATATCCTCTTTCTTTTTTCAGAGCAGGTTACTTTTGATATGAAAGTTTCACATTTAAAATATTGTATTTTTTTTTAAAGAAGTTTAAACAATAAATAGCGTGTAGTGTCTCTTTAATGTCTCGTGAACCGATCATCTCTTCACACTAGTTCATTTATAGCATCAAATAATCATAAAGAAGGAATGTTGTTTCAAGTGCGGAAAGAGTACGCACAATTTTTCAAGTTCAAGTTCAC
The DNA here is from genome assembly GCA_038088235.1 of Zacco platypus. Taxonomy (NCBI): domain Eukaryota; kingdom Metazoa; phylum Chordata; class Actinopteri; order Cypriniformes; family Xenocyprididae; genus Zacco; species Zacco platypus. The sequence continues at coordinate 28,811,207 of CM076071.1, forward strand.
CAACTTTAATCTACTAACTCCCCTGTCAGGCGGATTCGGGGTTATGATTGGTCAGATCGCCTGTCAATCAAACTGCCGGCAGAATTTTTGGGTGACCTGTCCCTTTAAGACTTCTACCTTAAAAACTAGTTTGACCAAATAGCAGTAAACCATTGTTACTTTTCATTGCAATTAGACCACTATTTTATGTAAAAAGTTAGGAGCAGATGAAAAAAAAAAAAAAGATGACTTCAACCTGCCAGATGAGATCATTAAGATAGAAAATGAAGTGAATTTTCAATTCAAAGTGACTTTAAGCTGATCTTATACATGGTTTGCTGATTGTCCAAGAACAACCAGCTCGGACCAGTTTTAAAGCTGTCAAATAAATACTTCTTTCTAACCTGTTACTGAGGGGAGGGGACATGCTCTTTCTCAAAACGATTTAGGAAAAAGACATTTCCATACATCCCCTTCCATGGCATCAGCTCTGAAAAGGCTTTTACCTAACCCTACCCGGTTACAGCTGGAGCCGGGAGCTCTGATCTCCGTTACCGGCGGGTTGCGTCATGCTGCGCCGGAGAGGTGATGCAAGAGTCCGGCGCTGTGAGTTCACGCACGCCACGCCTCCTCACGGTGCTGTTTCCTGCTTTCCACAAATTAACTCCTACAGGCGCAATGAAGTCATAGAGCACAAACCCTCCGAGCTCTTCATCATCATTACTCTGCTAAACCTGTGACTTCTGAACACCTATATTCGTCCGATGAAGGTGAGCTGATTTAAGTGTTTCTTGTGTTTGTGTCAGCGTCCAGTCATGTCTGCTTTAAACGGCTCACTTTTAAAGTTTGTAGTCGGTGCTCAATCAGTTGCAGTGTTCGTTAAACTCTTATTGTGAGTCGGTTAAGGTCCATTTTCGTGACGCAGTTGTTCGTTTGAGTGAATATGTTAAACCTGTTCGCCGAGCGGATCCAAATTATTTATGTATGGATCGTACTGAATCGATCCAGTCGACTCACTGAACCCAGAAACGTTTCCTCAAACGATGAGTTCTAATTATTTTTAAGACTTGATTGTATGATAGTTCAATCAATTAGAAACCTAGTTGATTTAACCGCACGATGAATCGTTTTTAAATGCGTGCTTTGAATTTGACTGTTCGAATGAACCGATTTGCTCAAATGATTCGCACCTATTTAGTGGACGTTAGTAAGCAGTTTGTCAGCCTATACTGGAATGACAGCTTGCTGCCAGTTGTATGATAATGCACATTAATTTCTCTCTGATTAAAAAAGGCTTATATTTTCTTATTTATATTTGAACTAAAGCTTCATATTTTCTACATCTCTCTCTTTCTTTTTCTCAGGAGGAAGCAGGAGTTGACGTACCCCAGGCGTTGCCCTCGGGGCCCAGTGCCTTTATCCCAATTGAAGAGGTGCATTTTTTTTGTTTTTAACATCTCCAACAAATTCTGATGAGTTTCTTTAGATCAGGGTTTTGTGAGGGGGATTGTATGGAAGCCCGTTCCCGCCACTGTTGAGAAAAAAAAATATTCCGTAAGTCATAATAATGAGAAACTTTCTCATAATAATGACTTAGCATCTCATAATAATGACTTAGTATCTCATAATAATGACTTAGTATCTCATAATAATGACTTAGCATCTCATAATAATGACTTAGTATCTCATAATAATGACTTAGCATCTCATAATAATGACTTAACATCTTTAACTTAATCAAAAAAAAAATTTTTTTTAATTTTTTTTAGAAACTTTCTCATAATAATGACTTAACATCTCATAATAATGACTTAGTATCTCATAATAATGACTTAACATCTCATAATAATGACTTAACATCTCATAATAATGACTTAACGTCTTTAACTTAATCAAAAAAAAATTTTTTTTTATTTTTTTTTAGAAACTTTCTCATAATAATGACTTAGTATCTCATAATAATGACTTAGCATCTTTAACTTAATCAAAAAAAATTTTTTTTTTAATTTTTTTTAGAAACTTTCTCATAATAATGACTTAGCAACTTAATAAAAAAATTAAAAAAGTTTTTTTTATTAAGTTAAAGATACTAAGTCATTATTATGAGAAAGTTTCTTAAAAAAAATAAAAAAAATTTTTTTGATTAAGTTAAAAATGCTAATTCATTATTTTTATGAGATACTAAGTCATTATTATGAGATGCTAAGTCGTTATTATGAGATACTAAGTCATTATTATGAGAAAAGTTTCTCATTATTATGAGATACTAAGTCATTATTATGAGAAAGTTTCTCATTATTATGACTTACGGAATTTTTTTTTTTCTCAACAGTGGCGGAAACGGGCTTCCATAGGATTGTACGTTTTCGAAAAGCTAATGATTAATTAAATCCATATAAAAAATTGAAATCAGAATCAAAAGAACAAACACACTAAAAAAAAAAAAAAAAAAAAAATGAAATATTTTATTTGTTTTCCTGCATGTCATGTGTCTGACTTGGAAAAAGAAACATGAACATGCAAATGTGTTGGTAAATTATTGAAATAAACAGTAACCTCAGGGGAAACGTCAATAAAATGAGGAGCTTTGACCTAAAATATTTGCCATAGTGTACCGATTTATGAAACGCTGCTCGCACCGAAGACGCTTTCAAGCCGAGCGGCTTTCCGCTGGTCTGTGTGGCGAAGGTGAATAACCATTTTGAACATTTTTTTCATCTCCCGTTTGTGCACGTGAAATTTCTCTGTGATGTGATGATAGATCTAGTATTCACTGAATATCTGTATGTGTCAGATTATGGAGGAAGGGGCCGCACAGGAAGTGATGCCAGAGGCTCTGTTGTCAGAGGGACGTGCCGATCATATCATCATGATGATGGGGCTGCATCCCACCTACTTGACCTGTTTCCTGCGCACCCAGCATGCTTTGCTCCAGCTGGACGGCCCTCTGCCTTTGTCATGGAGACATTTTATAATCATCTTGGTGAGGGAGGAGGTTTATATTTTCGTTTGGTGCCTTTTCAAAAGCACGTATGAGTATGTTTATAAAATACACATGCAAAGTTCTGTCATGAAACTCTAGATGGCACAGTCCTTAAAGGGAACTAACCCTTTAACTCAATCTGTCATATCCATTACCGTGCCAAACGCTCTTGAGAGTTGAGTCGTGACCGAACGGTGATGTTCTCTGTCTTTGCAGGCGTCTGCACGTCACCAGTGCTCGTATTTAGTGCAGCACCACAGCTCTGCTTTTCTACTGGCCGGTGGAGACGAGTCCTGGCTTAGAGGACTTGACTGTGCACCACCTAAAATACAGCACCTGCAGACTCTCAACAAACTGCTCGCACACAGACCCTGGATCATCACGCAGGAACATATACAGGTAAAACGCATAGATCATCAGAGTTGGGGACGCTACTTTGAAACCCATGACTTTGTGGAGGAAAATGGGAGATATGTTAATAAAATTCCTAGTAATTTCGTCATTGTAATGTGATAAAATATTGCGTTTCCTGCTGTAGCTCCTTCAAGCGGCTCGTGAACCGATCATCTCTTCATACTAGTTCATTTGTAGCATCAAATAAACATGATGAACATCAGAAGGAATGTTGTTTCAAGCGTGGAAAGAGTATGCACAGTTTTTCAAGTTCAAGTTCAATCTTTTTTCAACCAACTTTAATCTACTAACTCCTCTAACTGCTTTGTCGGACAACATGGCAGATTCGGGGTTATGATTGGTTAGATTGTCTGTCAATCAAACAGCTGGTGAAGGATCAAACTGTTTTAATTATAACCGTTTTGAAAACTGCGCTAATGAGGGCGAGAAAGGAAAGGGGAGGAAAAACCACATGCCGAGACTTTTGCCTCCGTTGGTAAAAAACAAACAAAAAAAAACTACCCAATCACTGTTGAGTATTTGACTTTCAGCAGTTAGTGTTGAGAAAAAATACATCACTTCCCTTTGTATGTGAACCGATCATCGTAGAGACGTAATTTACGTGATAATAGTTCGATGAGTGAATTATATTTTTATCGCCTTGAAATTTCACAAGATGTAATATCAGTCTCTGGTGTCTCCAGAATGTGTGTGAAGTTTCAGCTCAAAATCCCCCACAGATCATTTATTATAGCTTGTCAAATTTGCCTCTATTTGGGCGTGAGCAAAAACACACCGTTTTTGTGTGTGTCCCTTTAAATGCAAATGAGCTGCTGCTCCCGCCCCCTTTCCAGAAGAGGGCGGAGCTTTAACAGCTCAACAACAACAAAGCTGGAGAATCTCACGCAGACAAAATGAGGAAAGTGTTCAAACTGATGGAGAGATTCAGGAAGAAGTTCCAACTTTTAGACGTTTCTGAATGGTTAGTGGATAAATTGATGTAGTTGCTGTGGAGTTGATCAACTCATCACTAGCATGTGTCGTCACGTTCATCTTTTTTCCTTGAATTGACCCTCGTTTGTGAAGCAGTCCGGCGTAAAATCAACAACACTCGACTACAACTCTTCCTCTTCTCTAAAGCAGCCCGACATGGCCCCGCCCCCTTTGTTGTGTGCTCTCAGGGGCGGGGTTTATGTAAATTTTGGGTTTGAGATGTCACCAACCCGGGAAGAAGCTCGAGGTCCTTAAACAGTCATAATTAAAATATAAAACATTATCCTCATATTTCATTGAACTTGTTGGGTCATTAAAACCAAATAAGCCCTCCGGACATCACTTCTGTCCACGATTACAGTCATTATTTTTATAAACCTCTTCCATATTCACAGGAGTTAGTTTGTCCTGGTGCAGAGGCTCGATGGTCCCTGGCTGAACTGATTCAGGCGGTGGTTTTGATGACTCATGCCCACTCTCTGGCCTCGTTTGTTTGGGGTTGTGGCGTTCTCCCAGAGCCTGAGCAGTCAGGAGATCCGTCACCCCAATCGTCTTCGCCCACAGAGTCCTGTTGTTCAGCTCGAGACAGAAGAAATCATCAAGAGGTATTGAAATCATGACTGACCTATCACAAGTTAAAGATAAGATTTGTTTTTTCAGGTAAGTCAGTGTGTGTGTGTGTGTGTGCAGTGGTCTGAGGCTGTGAACGAGGTCAAGCTTTTGATGGAGAAGATGATGATGGTTCAGCAGCAAGGTGAAGAGTTCACTCAGGAGGAGATGGTTACTCGCTTTGAAAGAGAAAGGACAGAGAGTTTGCTGGAACCCGCTGATGGTATGAACACACATCCGGATAATTCAATACAGTTGAATAAGTACAGCGCATCCCATAAATCACATTAAATATAACGGGCACCGAGCGGAATTTTGGGCTTCCTCCAGCAATTTTATAACATTGAATGCATTTTCAGTGCTTTATTATGGATGTGACGCACAAAAAAAGCCCAAGTTTACTCCATCTTTTTGTGCTTCCTTTTTCTTCACTGTCTGATCTGTGTTTTTCAGTTCAGCACTCTGTTCTTCCTGATTGTGTCTCGCGGTTCGTTGCGGAGGCAGATTTTACTTACCAGGATTTTAGTCCTAGAGGAGTGCAGGCCCCTCCAACCATGAGAGCGCAGGTTCAGTTCTCATATATACTGTAACATCTACTTAACAGAGCTGTAAACAGAAGGCACTTTTATTATTTTTTTGCTTAAGTATATCATGTAAACTATAACTTGTTATTTTAGTATTATTTATATAATATTTTATATATATATTTATATTTATTTTAAATTAGCTTTTATTTTTGTTTTCTTAGTTTAAATTTAGTCATTTTGTTATGTGCTTTAGCCTTTTATTAGTCTTTTTTTAAATCTATTTTACTTTAATTTATTATTTCAGTTTTAGGTTTATATTTTCAGTTTCATTTTAATTTAAGTTTCACTACATTTTTAGTGCTTTTGCCTTTTATTTTTGTTTTTAAAAAAAAATTATATTTAGCTTTAGTTTATTATTTATTTAGTTTATTTATTTCAGTTTTTGAATTTAAATTTAGTTTAAGTTTTAGTAACTTTGCTTTTGCCTTTTACTTTTTGTTTAAAATATTTCTATAATTTAGCTTACCTTTTTATTTTGGTTTAAGGTTCATATTTTTAGTTTAAGTTTTGTGCTTTTGATTTTTATTATTAATTATTTCAGTTTTAGGTTTATATATTCAGTTTAATTTTATGTGCTTTTTCCATATTTTTACTTTAAAATATTTCTATAATTTAGCTTTAATTTAATATTATTTCAGCTTTAGTTTTATATTTTCAGTTTAATTTTACTTTAAGTGTTAGTATTTTTTTTGTGCTTTTGACTTTTTTAATTTTTGTTTGTTTTAAAAAAATATATTTATTCCATTTCTTTATTCTTTCAGTTATAGGTTTATATTTTGCGGTTTCATTTTAGTTTAAGTTTTAACTCTGTGCTTTTTTTTTTTTTTTTAATACTTATTTAATTTAGCTTTAATTTATTATTTCAGTTTTAGTAATTTTAGTACTTCAGCTTAAACTTGTTTATTTCAATAAATACAGTAGTTTATGTTTCAGTCAACAATAACAGTGATGTTTGTGTATGAATTTGTGCTCGCAGGACTATTCGTGGGAAGATCACGGCTTCTCTCTGATGAACAGGCTGTATGCGGAGATGGCACAGCTTCTAGATGAGAAGTTTCAGGTGGTGTGCGCGCTCACGTATAACACCATGGCCATGCACTCGCACGTGGACACCTCCACACTCCGCAAAGCCATCTGGAATTACATCCACTGCATCTACGGCATCAGGTCAGTCATGCAACCATCATACCCATGAAACGACATTCAGCCGTATGGGACAAAAAGTGAGATAGGGTCACGTTTATATAAGAAAAGAAGGAAAAACAGTCCTCGCCATAATAATAATGAAGGCCTGCACCTTATCATGAAGCCATGAAATGCAATAATTTTGGTTGTAATGTGTGCACACACAGGTATGATGATTACAATTACGGAAAGGTCAACCAGCTGTTGGAGCGCAGTTTAAAAGTGTATGTGAAGACAGTGGCTTGTCACCCAGAGAAAACCACACCGAGAATGTACTTCTCTTTTTGGAGGCAGTTCCGGCACTCAGAAAAGGTACAAGATGCGTGAGACTTCTTCTTGTTGGTGGTGGTGGTTTCAACAAGTGTGTTTATAAGTTTCATTTGCTTAAGCAGTTAAATTGAAATATGTTTGCTCTTTTATCATTTTTTCTGAATAGTTGATTTAATTTGCATTTTAGTGTGATGTGTTGGTGTCCTCTAGTGGTTCTGTTCAGGATTTAACCTTTTTTTTTTTTTTGATGATTAAAAACACAATAAAGCTTGTTTCATAATGTTTCAAAACTTCACAACTGGGTTTATCAGCATGTAATATCACCTAAATGTGTCATTTGTGTTGATCTCTTCACGCAGGTCCATGTGAACCTGTTACTGATGGAGGCGCGACTGCAGGCAGCTTTACTTTACGCTCTCAGAGCGATCACACGCTACATGACCTAACGCACACAAGCTTTTCCAAAGAGCATTAAAACACGGGATGACCTGTGTACACTAACATGCTCTGATTGTACCGTGTGGGTTAACACAAATTGCACACTTTAAAGCACAAAGGCTCAAGAGCTGTTTTGTTTCCTTTTCTCTGTTTTGCAATATTTTTGGCTTCTATGGGCTGGTCTGGTCTATCTGCTCCTGAATCGGGATTGGATTTAGGAGGCAGCGAATTTTGCACATGTCCTATGAGTAAATTGTCTCGTCGTGGTCTTTTTCCTTATACTGTGAACGTGTCTTCGCCCTGCTGCAGTATTCTGTTTTTCGTGTTTAGTGTGTGCGTTTTGATGAATATTTATGTACGTTTGACTCTTAAGAACTGCCTATTTCTCTCTCAGATTGAGAGCTGATTTAAAGTGAGCAAAACTGTATGAAAAAAAGCACACTTTGTTGTTGGTGTTATTTGTGCATTTTTATGTGTAATAAAATATTTTACTATGACATTCCTGTTTTGAGTCATGTGGCGCACAAGGCAATTCCACAAAGTTACTGATGCATAAATATGCTTGATAAACTATTATCGAACATAAAATTAACATCAAAAGTAGCTTATTATAACATCTGTAATTTTAATTGTATACATTTGTATTCAGTGCTTTATAATCAGACTTTTAAACTATTTAGAAATTTAATCAAGTTGCAAAAACATTAATTTTCTTAAAGGGATAGTTCAGCCAAAAATGAAAATTCGGTCATAATTTACATTCAGCATCCAATTAGTTGCTTGTTAGCATGCATATTACCAGGATGTTGGCTCTTTATTTGTTCTTATAAAGCACATATTAAAGGATTAGTTGAAAATTACCCCAAGGCGGTCTGGCGGAAGCTAAATATTTTACTTTATAACTTGTTAAATATGGGTATTTTTCTTACACAAACGCTTCAGAAGCTTTATTAACCCCCCCAGAATACGTTTATAATGGATAGAAGTGCTTTCTTGAACTTCATACTCATTGGTCGTTCATTGCTATTATAAAGCATGAACGTGTCAGGATAATTTATTAATATAACTCCGATTGTGTTCATCAGAAAGAAGAAAGTCATATGATAGCTTGAGGGTGAGTAAAGTTCATCTCTATTGTTTATTCATAATATACAAACTATGGCTGTCAAGATTATGCAATTAATTCTTTCAGTTTAACGCATTAACAATATTTAACACAGTTGACCCTTCGCCGGCAGTTTGATTGACAGGCGATCTGACCAATCATAACCCCGAATCCACCATTTTGTCCGTCAAAGCAGTCAGAGGAGTTAGTAGATTAACGTTGGTGAACTTGATAAATTGTCTTTCGGCACTTAAAACAACATTCCTTCTGACGTTCATTCATGTTTATTTGATGCTATAAATGAACTAGTATGAAGAGATGATCGGTTCACGAGGAGCTACAGCGATCTGTCATTAAAGAGACACTACACGCTATTTATTGATTAAACTGTAAAAAAAAATTACATTACACTCTAAACTAAACTGTGTCCGAATTCTTCTGCAAAACACAATTTTGAAGAATTTGGGAAACCAAACGGACCACTTTGACTTCCGTTATATGGAAAAACTTGAGGGTGAGTATATTGAGAATTTTCGGCTGAACTATCCCGTTAAGTTAAACCACCTTCATATTTTGGAAAAGAAAAGCGTTTTAAAGTGTTTCAGCTCATATTTTGTTCTCTAATCGCGGGAAAGTGACTGAAGCAAGACAGAACTGCACTACCACTAACAGACGCCAGGCGTCGGTAACGGCCAAGTTTGCAGCGTCCAAAAACAAACATAATATACATGTAATGTGTACAATGAATATTTTCTCGCAATAACATGTCCGCTGCACTCAATTACCAGCGATTTTTTCTCTCAGAACACGACACCTTCTACTAATAACGTCCATAAAACAAGACGCGAGACATCATGCCACTTTACCGCCCTGCTATTTAGGTGTTAAACCCACAGTGAGTGTGAGAAGCATTTAACAAACAAAATATAATTTCCCGGAAATGATTTGACTGCTCCGTGCTGCGAGGAGGCGGAGTCGGCGCGCGCTTCGCTTTTGGCTCAGAGAGCGCGCGGGATTCAGCAGCCCTTCCGGACAACGCGCGACTCGAACGAGCGCATCCGCGGCCGGCTGAGCGCCGCACGGACTGCCTACAGAAACCATATGAATTCACACCGCTCTGCCTGATCCAGCTCTGTCACTGCCAGTGCGTTAGAGATTCATTAAAGGTAGGAATCATTTTGACAGTTACTTTCCTTGATGAGAAATAGATTTGAAATAAAGTATTTCTAATGGCAGGTTCATATAAGGAGAAACAATCTCGTCTCGTGACATTCCCAGCTCACAAATGCGGGTGTTAACAGCAATAATACGTCTGATTTAGAGATGCATTCACGTTTTAGTGTTCACAAGTTAGCATTGGAAAGATAAAGTTCAAGAGTGCAACAGTTTTAGATGCTGGAAGCTGTTAGTTCCTCATGGGAGTCTGTCTGTGAACAAGTGAAAAGCACATTATGAGGGGGTGAAACTCCTTTAAAATGAGTTGGATGAGCAAGGGATGACAGGTGCATGCATTCTTTACACAGGTTTGCATGAAGTCATGTATTTGTGTCTGTGTGAATGAACTAAATAAGATGGAGAGCAAGATAATGAGAGCATAAAAGTGTGGTTTCAGAGCCGCAGTCTATATATCGCCGGCTCTGCCGCCTGACTGTATCTTATCTTGGTCTTTTCTCATTGTGTGTCCGACATCTCATTGGTGTTTGTCAAGGAATATATCACGGCAGTGTAAAGAGAAATGGAAAGACCGGACTGAAGATGGGAATCGTGCTCTTTGCATAACCGACGGTCAATTAAAAGCATCATTAGAGTGGAAAACAGAATGGAATGTCTCTAGGATTAGATTAGGTTATAGGCTTCATCACTTCCTGTTCTGTACAAGGTCACTTCCTGGCTGCTCTCCCCTGGCGCTATGGGAGGAAGTGGGTGCGGCTGTCCGGTAAAATTGTCCAAAATGGTAAAAGTGACCAAGTCAATATCAAGCGTTTGGGTGAGCAGCTCAGAACCGAAGGTTGTTTTTTCGGCGTAGTTTTACAACGATCGCTTTTGTTTTGTGTCGTTCTTAAACTATAAAGAAGCGAGGAAACATTTTACAGACACCTAGACTAAAATACCGTTCATGAAAGGCCTGTTTGTGGAATCTGACTCTGGAGGAAATTGACATCATGTGGAAAAAGGAAGTGGCTGTGTTTTGTGACACCTGACTTTCTGTTCCCAGGACATGCTTTGCTATTGTCTTCCCTCTCTCTCTCACTTTTACCTCTCGTTTTTACCTCAGATTTGACTGTTCGCGTGCTCGTTGTTTATTTCTTCAATGGGTGTTTTCATGAACGTGTGTGTGTGTGTGTGTGAGAGAGAGGATTGCAGTGTGACAACTTGTTTCCTGGTGTCCTATCATTCCAGTTCCACTCACACAAGACTTCCTGTTGGAGGGGGAGGGAACTTCCTGTGCCTGAGAGTATGAGAAAGTGGGGGATAAGGGAAAAGAATGAGCTGGAAGAAAGAAAGACGGTAAAACTAAAGCATTTTGTCGTCCCGAAGTCACATACTTTCTTCTGCAGGTGCTTATTTTGAATAAGCAAGTACTTCACGAGAGCTGAAAAAGTGCTATATAGTGTGAGTGTGTGTAGTATGTACTGTACTACATTCGCCGTTATCATGTGACCTACAGTTGCGTCGCTTCACCGGCATTCACAAATCTTCTCCCGTGGCCTCATGGGATAGTAAAGTGTCCATCTTATGCATACTTTAGTAGGTCACTTTTTGCATACTGTACCTTTTGTCACATACTTTTTTCGCGCACTATATGGTAGGGAAGTATGCGATTTCGTACTCGTTAGCCCATGAATTTTGTCCTAGGCTCTTGAATTTTAGTGATGACTCTTTTTAGAATTAAACTAGATTTTCAAAGGTCAAGAGGTCATATTTGTTTTTAATCACCCTACAGGTTCAATTAAACGCCTCGTTAGAAGAGAACTCGATTGACACGCTCCCTACGCAGTGTTCACAGGATATATGTTGAAGTTCACTTGACAAAATGTGTCGTTCACTACACAATTGCAGTGTGTTGTCGGTTAAACACAGACGAAACTCAAGTTTCGCATATTAGAGGAACACATGACATACTTCTGTAAATAAATAGAATATAAATTACCATACATGTGTTTAAAATCCTCATAAATATTTATTTGATTTTATTTATATAGTAAACTGAATGAGAAATGCAGGTTGTGATGTTTAATATGAAAAATAAATGTAGCTCGGTAATATTTTTTTATCTTATTTAACATGTAATCATTGACTCGTAATTGTCGTGACTCATGCACTTTACACCCGTGAACAGCCGCCTAGAAACACACACGATTCGGATTGGAATCTCCCTTAAAATAGCCAAATACCCTTTTAAGTCCACATCGCAGGAATTGGGAACCCCTGAATTAAAGCATTTATATATATAAGGAAATTATTATTAATTTTTTTTTAATATGAGGGAAGAACAAAACACTGAGGTATTTATCTGACAAAATTATTTAGGCAAACTATAACTACAGGTTTTATTTTACTATGAAGAAAAAATGCATAAAAAAAAGGAAAAAAGCGTACTATTAATATTTCATTGGTTCTTTAGCCAGGCTAGAAATTATGTGAAATTATGTCACAACTTACAAAATCTACTACAACACCATTAACGTCTTATGCATATTAAATACATATGTATTTTGTTACATTTTTTTTTTGTATGATAAGTTTAGTATATATATTTCTTTCTTTAGAGGCAATACAGAGAGAAAGAGTAGACACAAAAAAGAGGAAACAAATGAGTGTGAAGATGTACACAATTCTGTTAAATTTGTTCCATCACACACAGTTTACAGCAAAATACGTCAAATTACGTCAAAAAAAAATCCCATGCGATAGAAACGGCCAATGTTAAAATGCTTACACTAAAAATAAAACACTAAAAACTACAAGTGATTTACATTGCAATAAAGCATATTAATTTTGAACGGACTTTGCATTTAACGGCGTTATTAAATGATTACCGCTTGTAACGATTAACTTTAAGGATGTTTGATGAACAGAAAAAGTTATGTAAAAAATGTGTTTATAATGAGTCGTGCATCCCGTCGACAGTAACACATACACTTCAGCATTTGTGTGTTTATGCTCTCATCACGGTGATCCACTGAAAGCTTCGCAGGAAAGGTGTGTCCTGTAGACGTTTGTTCCAGAATGTTGCAAGGTGTCAGTGTGAACTGATGAATTTCACCGTTTACAGTGACCTCCATGATTGCTGAACATTGTCTCATCATCTTCCTTCCCATGGAGATATAATCGTAGTGGTCTGTTGCATCTCACTCCATCTAAAAGCTGAAACAGAGCTGTAACACTCATCGCACGACCTCAATACATGCTTGTTTCAGTTGTGATCTGATTATGGTCTTTGCTCTGTTGGCAAACTAGATGGTCTTCTGCATTTGCTGTTGGTAAAGCCCTCAAACCCTCAAATGCAACTTCCTCTCATCGACACAGCTGTGAATGCTACGGTTGTTGAGGACACATTTTGACACATCGAGCTTCTCGGTTTGAAGCCCTGGGTGCGTTTACATTATTGAAGTTTCCAAGTCGAAATGACTCTCATCGTTTGATGCCGTCATATTAATTTCATTGTATAGTTTGTGTGGTTACTGTGTATCTTTTTTCATGCATTTATTGACAATAGGTTTTGATTATGGAGTTAAAAAGTCCCTTATTTTCAACTTTAGTAACGTTTACATTCTGTGGGGTAACATGTGTGATCGACTCTCTTCATGCATGCTTACATGTCAAAACTCTTAGAAAAAAGTTTGGTTTCTGTGGCGTCTGGTTTAGAATATTTTTAAACACTGAAAGTAGACAAGTCTCTTCTGTTAAAATGTGAGAGCAACAGAAAAGACGAGAAATGTGGCTTCCTCTTTGTTATTTCATGTTTCTCTTACATTGAGAAAAAAACAGAGAGCAAAATGAGACTTCAAATTCTCAGATGAAATTCTCAGAATGTGTCTCTGCTAGAAGTTCAGAACAGATCTTATGGGTTCAGAAGATAGCAAAATGTACAATGAAGGCCAGTTTCACACTAAGTTCAGTTTACGTTTTAAAGTCCCCCTAATTTTATCCCTTAAAACTCATCTTTGCTCACGGAAATGACATTTAAAATTTCTTCATGCCTTAAAATAGCTTGAATATAACATGCTTCATTTAGTATACACGGATCTATGAATATGCTAATTAGCCCCGCCTCCTCTCACTCGCACGAGCTCAGAGATTCACTCGGTCAACTTGCTGAGGTAAACGCTGCACAACGCTGTCGCTTTTTACTCTATCACACTCATAACGGTAATTAATATGATTCTTGACCGTATAATAATGTGTTGCTAATGTCACACGTTCCTGTTCGCCGTCTCAGAGTCAAACAGCGGCCTTCTAACAATCAGCATCCTTACCAACGCTTTGAACAACTCAGAACGTCAGTGGAGAAAGGCATTGCTAAATCTACCCGATCTTTTTATATCAACAGAAAAGTGTAGTGGCTTCTCTCGAGACTCTCCTGCTTCAGAGCGGTCATAGTTAATGATATGCTAAAGCCCGCCTTCACGTGACGTGATTGGTTACAAGGTAGTTTGTGACGTAAGAGATTTTTAAACCGCAAATCTTTTTTGCACTGCGGTTTTAAGGAGAAAATACTCAGCAATGGTGTTGGCATGTGAATTTGCACAACATTTGTCTTACATATAAACAACATTAAAAACTAAATTTTAAAACATTTTAAAGACGTTTTCCCATGCTTGTTTCCTAGTAGCATTCCAATGGAACGTTTAAAACGTTTGGTTCACATGATCAAACTTGATGCACTATACGCCGCACAATTCTGGATAAAATGAGAACTACCATTTTTTTTGTGTTTCAAATAGAGATCACGATTCTCTCACGATTCTGAACATACAACCAAACAATTTATCAGAGGTTCTGACAAAATATAAATTGCTGGACTCTAATTGCTAGAAAATGTTTGAATGAATTATTTAAATTTGAATGAATTCATTGATAAAGACTTGTTTCATTACTGGATGAATCAGTGTTTATGAACGAATCTTTTGAGTGAATGATTCAATGACACAAAAAATTTAAGTCGCTTATTGTCGCCACCTAGTGGAATAAGATGTAATTGAGACAACCGTAATTTGACGCGCCAAGTTCGTTTCAAAAGGTAGTTTGCTCTATTTTGATCGCTATCGTAGACATCAGTGTTTATATACTAACGTAAACTTAATCATATCTCAGTTCTTCTGTGATAATTTGAATATTTAACACAGAAATAACTAATGTGTGGTTCAAAACGGCTCTCTCTAGCAGCACAAACACATATTTGAATGTTCCAGTATGATTTTGTCAATTAATAAAATAAGATCACATGTATGCTTGAATCGAGATCGCGATCTTTTTGCTTTTTTAATCTTGTGTGGTATGAATGTAATCTGTTCGTACTACATTCACCGTTATCATGTGACCTATTTGCATCGCTTCACTGCCATTCACAAATCTTCTCCCGTGGCCTCATGGGATAGTAAAGTGTCCATCATATGCATACTTTAGTTGGTCACTTTTTGCATACTCATTTATGAGTAGCGGGGATATACTTATTTCATCACATACATATTATATAGTTTGCATTTTATTTTGTTGGTTGCGGTCACATTTATTATAGCACTACGCATTTCTCATATCTGCTTACCTCTGCCACTGAGACCAGGTCACAATCTTCACATCTCTTACAATACACCTGTGACAGATAAACTCTGTTTGCACAGTGTGTGGTGTGGTGGTAAAGAGAGAAATGCTTCAACAATAAGTGCTCTTAAACTTGTACCCAGCTACTGTGGTAAACGGCCACCACAATGACTTACTAGTCAGAGAGAATGTGGGAAAATTGACCCTTTTGGAGGTACAACAGCTTGTCACGCAATGCCCTTAGCTTTATCTACCTCTAAAATGAGCTTATTAGTGCTTTGAAGGTTTAAGGTACTACTTTGAACCTTTTAGGGAAAAAATAAGGTACAAAGTGACTGTTGTTGAGTGTAATAATTAATAATCTGAACAAAATGCAAAAGTGTTCACCATAAAGTTCATCTCTATTGTTTATTCATAATGTACAAACTATGGCTGTCAAGATTATGCAATTAATTCGTTCAGTTTAATGCATTAACAATATTTAACACAGTTGACCCTTCGCAAACAGTTTGATTGACAGGCGATCTGACCAATCATAACCCTGAATCTGCCATTTTGTCCGTCAAAGCAGGGGGAGTTAGTAGATTGACGTTGGTGAACTTGAACTTGATAAATTGTGTGTACTCACGTCTTTCCACGCTTGAAACAACATTCATGTTTATTTGATGCTATAAATGAACTAGTATGAAGAGATGATCGGTTCACGAGGAGCTACAGCGATCTGTCACCACACATTAAAGACACGCTAGACGCTATTTATTGTTTAAACTTCTTTAAAAAATTACAATATATTAAATATGAAACCGTTTCATATGTCTGTCGACGCGTTGTCTCTTGTATTTTTCACCCTGTGAGAACATGATGTGTGGCGTGAGAGCGGACATAGCAACAGTAACTAAAGGGGGCGGGTCTTTGCGAAGGGTCAATTAACAGAGCATCATATGCGTCAGGTCTTAAAGTGACAGCAGCCTAATAAACCTGCTGCTGTCCGTCATTAATGTTACTCAAAGAGAAAATCACTCACCGATCTAGACTGAATAACTTTAGTGGCTTTATAAGTAATAATCTATATTTAATTTTAATTTGCAGTGAAGACTGATAACTCCGTTTCTATATATTTCTGTCAGGTCAAATATTTAAAATATACCAATTTTTATGTTGTTTCTATTAATTTGGAGATTAAATGCGAAATTATTACAATATATAAAATGAAAAGCTTCAATGTTAGGTGTGATTAAATACAGAAAATATGCAATTAATTGCATAAATCTTTTATTCGATTGACAGCGCTAATACCAACCAATCAAAATGTGCTTTTAAACTCTCTCTGACTTGATGGAAAATCGAAATGTTTTGCATGTTATAATTTTTTTTCCTCTTTTCTCAGGCTGCTCTCATTGTATTTCCAGTTCTCAAAATGTAAAGAAAATATGTAGACATTCTGCTTTTCATTATTCAGCCATGTACTCATTCTCTTGTGTCAACAACTCTTCTCTTTTGTGTTCAGCTGTTTAATGAGACCATTATTTGTTCAGGCCTTTCCAACTCGCGTTCGACTTTTGCAGTCCATTTCTAGACTATTACATCAGCGCAAATCAGATTACACGTGATTATCTGAACAGAAAAGAAGAAATGTGAGCACAAGCTTTGGTTTCCATTCGACGTGCTCTTAATTTGTTGTAAATACATATGAATGGAGCAACAGATTCATGGGAAATTCCTGAAGAGACATGATAAAAATGGAAACAATAAGATTGGGTGGTGGACTGTATTGTTTTCTCCAGCAAAATGATACACACCTATTGTAACGAAAAGCTTGTGATGATTGTTGACTTGTTAAGTGTGCGTCCGCTCTGTGAAATCTTCTGTTGGGATGTTTACGTGGATCTTAGAGTCAGTTTGGACTATTTTCATGTGGCAGAAAGAAAACAGATTGTCCGAGGGGTGGAGTGATATGTGCTGTGAATGTGTTGCCCCTCTGCAGCTGGACCCTCTCCCCGCTCAGCAGGAAATGAGGGGGAGGCTTTAGTGGGCCGGACAGGAAACGCTCGCAAAACTGGCATCCTGTTGATCCACTGATGGTCAGTCAGATAGAAATACAGGACATAGCTTTATAGAGTCAAAGAGTGGACATTGCGCACACACGTACATTTTCGAGGGGAATTTTAACAGAGAACTTCCTTTTCTCTAGACAGGGAAGAAAGAGGAAGTAGCGCTAAAAAAGTGTTAAGTCACAAATTATCAAGTCATTTCACTTTCTTTCTGTCCGTTACTTATATTCGCTTCTTGCTCTCTCTGTCTTTCTCCAGGATGATGGTGCGCATGGAAAGCTGATCTGAGGATCTGGTGAGAGGCAAATCTGATTCTGTGTCGACTTTTACTCCAGCAGTTCATTCATTGCATTTACATCCTGACCACTGAGGGGAACAAAACCTTCTCAACATGGACACACTCATGTCTTAAACATCTTCAAAATCATTAAGCCAGGGCTTCACGATTGAAGTGCTGTTATCTAATCGCAAAGGCTGCAGTTGAATAAAAAAAAAAAATACATGCGCTGCTTTTTTTGGTCCTTCTTTTCACAGTTTCACCGCTTGGGTCGCTTATGCTGAGGGTTACGTGCATTTGGGAACATCATCTTCACAAACTTGTAATGAGAAGCACTTATAAACCTGCTATTGTCAGCAAAAGAGAAGCTGTGAGGTCTCTCTGTGGTTTCCACTAAAATAAAAGCTCAATGGTTTAACATTTAATAGCAAAAGAATTGAGAAAGCCATAAATGTATTAGCAGTAAATATATTTATTGAACAGTTGCACTGTAAAATATAATTATTGTTATTATTCTAATTCAAAACTAATATTATTTACAGTGCATTATAACCAGATTACAATAGTAATATTTTTTTATTTGTTAAATATTTTTATTTCTTTAAATTATTATTGTTATTATTTAATATAATAATAATAATTATAAAACATAATATGATAAATATATAATAATTTTATTACTTCTAATAAAACATTATGATGATTATTATCAGTAATAACTAATAATAATTATTAATATTTTATTAGTATAAATAAAGTTATTATACATATGTATTATATTATAATAATAATGATTATTATTAATTAAATAACAATAATTATCATTATTATTATGTAATATATTTATACTTATTATATATAATATAATAATAATTTATTAGTAATAAAAACATTTATCATCAAAAATTATATTATTTTATTAATATTATTATTTTTATCACTAGTATTAAAATGATTATATTTATTATATTATATATAACAATAATGATCATTATTAAATAATAATTATAATAATTATTATTTAATATATATATATATATATATATATATATATATATATTATTAATAATAATAATTATTATTTATTATTATCATAGGCTCATTGATAAATAATCACAAACTTTTTGACCACATTTTGCAGCACTTCAAATAAGCACCACAAACTTGGAGCATAATATTTTTATCAGAAAAATCACAATCCTGCAGCCCTAACTTTGTACCTTAGTCGCACCTTAAAAACAAAAGTCATTTGCTTTAGATTCCACTGTATCAAATTAATTCCTCTTTATCTTGTTTCTATTGGAAGAAACTCTCTTTCCAGGGTGATGAGCTGTGTGCTTTGAAAATATCGAATATTATGGGCTGTGCTTGCTGTAAGCAGAGGAAGGCCAGTAAAGCTGTGTCGAATCCGTGTGACACAGGCAATGGGACCCAGGTATCAGACACCTCCCGATACATCCCCGATCCGACTTTTAACTCCGGAACGGGGATGATCCCGAACTTTAATGATTTTTCAAATCTAATGCCTGCTCCGTCGTCCCGCCCAGCCGCCATCACAGGTGTGTAAAAGCGTGTTGAGTCCTTCCGAATGATAACAGCATTACTTCCCTTACTGAAAACTAATGTTTGTGTGTTTGTTCAGGAGGCGGTGTAACGCTCTTTATAGCCCTCTATGACTATGACGCCCGTACGGAGGATGACCTGAGTTTCCAGAAAGGAGAAAAGTTCCATATTATCAACAACACGTACGTTTAAGGCTGTACAGTTAAAAGATTCACAGTATTTTTTGACCACAAATACTAACCATAACTTCCTTCTTTCCCCTTGCTTCTCTCTGTGTTGTTCCCTTTGTCTCATTTCCTTTCTCCTCTTCTCTGATATCTCTTTCTCCGTCCCCTGCCGCTCTCTACAGCGAGGGTGACTGGTGGGAGGCTCGTTCGCTGGACACAGGGAAGTCTGGGTACATTCCCAGTAATTATGTGGCCCCTGTGGACTCCATACAAGCTGAGGAGTGAGTTACACATAAACATGCCCTTGTATGAATTCACAATCACATTATATACTAGTTTTAAAAAAATTTTATTGGTAAATGCAGGTGGTATTTTGGGAAGATGGGCCGGAAGGATGCAGAACGACAGTTGTTGGCGCAAAATAACCCTAGAGGGACTTTCTTAATACGAGAGAGCGAGACGACAAAAGGTGAATGCTTCTATTTTTATTTTATCAACACATGCTGCGTATTCACGTTTCACTTTCACTAACTACTTCTAATAATACTTTAAAATGAAGGCTGTCCATCAGAAATACTTTTGTAATATTATGTTGAATTGTGATTAATCTAATTTGTTTTGTAGTTGGCACATTCATTTCATTTTTGAAGAAAGAAAAAATATATTTGTGTGAGTAGAAAAATGTACGTTCAAAGATTATTAATGCTTTTATTGAGCAAGGACGCATCAAACTGATCAAAAGTAACATTTATTATGTTACAAAATATTTCTATTTTAAATAAATGCTTTTGAAATTTCTATTAAAGAATCCTGACAGAAATGTATCATGGGTTACACTGATAATAATAATAATAATAAATGTTTCTTGAGCAGAAAATAAGCATATTTTTCTTTCTTCAAAAATGAAATGAAAGATTAATCACAATTATATAATTACATAATATCATAATATTACAAAAGTATTTCTGATTGACAGCCTTAATTTTAAAGTATTATTAGTAGTCCTTAGTGAAAGTGAAATGTAAATATACAGTATGTGTTGATAAATATATATTTTATAAAAATATGTATTTATATAATATATATGTTTATGTCATATATATATACACATATCTTATGTACAAAAAATATATATAAATATATAGATATCTATCAGATATATATCTTTACTCATCTCAAATTTTTGTTTTTTACAGTAAATGCAATCATAAAATAGCAATCATCATATTTCAAATATATTTCATTTTTCAAATATATTAATTACAATAATTTTACACAGTAAAACAATTTAATCTCACTGATTTAGTGCATCGAAAAACATCTTGCATGCTTTACTTCTCTTAAAAAGTACAAAGAAAGGAAACATGTGAGGGAAAACTGGAAAAATCTGATGAGATCCAGTACATTAATGGTGTTCAATACACTGGATGTTCTGCAATGCAGGTTATTTTAATAAAAACCCAGAAAACGCGACAGTACATAAATACCAGTGCACTTACTTAGTGCAATTCATTCATTCATTCTTTCTTTTTATTAGTTTCATTATTAAAAATTACTTTAATATCCACTGAATTCATCTCAGCAACCAGTTTAAAAACAAATAATGTTCAAACCTTTGAAAATGTGCATCTTTTCCCGTTTTTAGGAGCGTACTCTTTGTCCATCAGAGACTGGGATGATGCGAAGGGCGATCATGTCAAGCACTATAAGATTAGGAAGCTGGACAATGGCGGTTATTACATCACAACAAGGACACAGTTTGATACGGTCCAGCAGCTGGTGGAGCATTATAGAGGTCGGTGCAAAACAAGCACAATTCACACACCGAACATCCATAACAGCGTATTCTATTAAAGGGGTCCTATTTTGCTCATTCACAGGTTCATAATTTTGTTTATGTGGTCTTCTAGAATTGTAACGGCGCGTTATAGTTAGGACACGGTGTTAGAGCGTGTGTCGGAAATGTTACCATAACCGCCGAGTATCCTCGAGTAACCTGTAAACATCGACATATGTCTATGACTGCAACCAGGGTTGAGGAGTAACGAAATACAAGTAACTTAGTTACGTATTTAAAATACAAAATTTGAGTAGCTGTATTTCATTACAGTTACATTTTAAATGGGTGGTAATCAGATTACAGTTACATCTGAAAAGTGTTTTAGATTACCAAAGTGATTCCTTTGAATTTTAATGTCATTTAAACAGCGATTGGTGATTCTCTGACTCTGACCGTCTGAAAAAGCGGAGTTCAGTTTCATCAACATTTTAATACTTTTAAGAGGATCATAAAAATGTTGTTATTTTTATTTAGTTCTGTCCTGAACAAGACAAAATGACTGAATTTATATAAAAAAATTGCCCAACTGTCAACTGAACTGTCCTGTCATGACCTGATGATCCACGACTGTTTTCATGTTTTGTGAGTCATTTTATAATTCACTCGTCACTGCTACTTTTTCTCACAATTTGTTTTTTCCCTCACAATTGTGAGTTTGCATTTCACAATTCTGACTTCTTTTTCTCAGAATTGCGAGATTTAAACTCACAATTGCAAGTTATAAAGTCAGAATTGGGAGATATAAACTTGCAATACTGACTTTTTTCTTGCAATTGTGAATTTAGTATGTGAGTTTATATCTCATAATTCTGACTTTTCTCAATATTCCGAGTTTTTATCTCATAATTCTGACTTTATAACTCATAATTTCAACTTTATTTCACACAATTCTGAGGGAAAAAGTCAGAATTGTGAGATAAAAACTTGCAATCACCTTTTTTGTGTTTGTTCCACATTATTAGTATTCCAAAGTATTCAGATTAAGTTACTAAACTTGAGTAATGTAACGAAATGCTCAAACAGCAGCATTGCACAATAAAGAAATGTGAAAAAAAACATAACAGGACCCCTTTCAAGGTTTTGTCTATGTTAAAGTATTTCTTCAGAAGGAAGCGTCGTTTACTGGCTCTAAATGTGTTGATATTAACTTTAGCAGGTCAGTTTATCTTTGTCCATCTTCATTTCCTCTTAGTGTCCAAATGACTTCTCTGCTTCGACCGAGTGCATTACTGTTTCTCTTAGTGATCCTCCTATCAGCCTTCCTGTTTCACTGTTATTGTCGAATCTACAGTCACTCGCACACGTGCAAGTTTGTCTCGTGAACACACAGCGGTGCTTCTCAGACGGACCACTTCAACAGTAAAACTGAAATTAGACCACCTACCCCCCAAATATGGGGCAAACCACAGAAAAGTTACTTTCAGTTCTGTGCTGAACACATTTCCCTGAGTTTATATTTTTAAATTGTCCCACTTTTACTAATCCAGATGTTACCAGACTGCTCTTTTCATTGAAATACTAGCTAATAAGTCACCGAACACTCAAAATTTGGGGTGTTTTTTTTTAAACAAATTAATTCTTTTATTAACAAGGATGCATTAAATTGATCAAACTGTTACATTTTCTAATTCAAATAAAGTTCTTTTGAACTTTTCATCAACGAAATGTCACGGTTTGCACAAAATATTAATCAGTACGACATTGATAATAATAAGAAATATCATCATAAATAATATCTTTACAATAAGGTTCATTAGTTAACATAATGAACTGCACTTGTTAATCTTTGTTAATGTTAATTTCATCGTTTACTAATACATTATTAAAATCTTGTTAACATTAATTAATGAACTTACACGAACAACTGTATTTTCATTAACTAACATTAACGAAGTTTAGTAAATACAGTAATAAATGCGTTGCTCATGTTAGTTAAACATTAACTAATGAACCTTATTGTAAAGTGTTTTACGATAATATCATGTGATATCCGATCATGTGACGCTGAAGACCGCAGTAAAAAATTCAGTTTTGCATCACAGGAAATTACATTTTACAATATAATTGCAGAGAAAACAGTTTAAGTTTTAGTAATATTTCTGTGTTTACTGTATTTCTGATCAAATAAATGAGACTTTTTTTCAAAAAACCTCAAACGTTTGAACAGTAGCGTGTAACTATCGCATATTTACTGAAGTGAGACAGTAGAAATATCATCAGAAATTAATGTTAACACAGCCAGTTCCTTTATTAGCTTATTAATCTATCAATTAATTCATTACAGATTTTTATTTTTTTTCATTAAGGTATTTCTATTGTAATAATAATAATTATATTCCTATTTAAATATATACTTTTAGCATAACTCTCCCACACTATTCTGATGTAATCTGCCTCCGCTGTCTGTCAGTGAGCTCTGGCGCCCTCTGCTGAGGGAACATGTTTCAGACACGTTTTTCATGCATAAATGTGCTTGTGATTCCTTCTTTTATCTGATTTGTGTATTTGTGAATGTTTGTTTTTTATAGCGTGCTGTTTGTGTCCTCTTTGCATCTCTGTCTCCTCTCGTTTCTATCCACGTCTTTCTTTTTCCCGTACTCTGTTCTTCAGAGCGTGCGGCAGGGCTGTGCTGCCGTTTGATTGGCAGCTGTAGGCGGGGCATGCCTAAGCTGGCTGACCTGTCAGTGAAGACTAAGGATGTTTGGGAGATTCCCAGGGAGTCACTTCAGCTCATTAAGAAACTGGGCAATGGCCAGTTTGGTGAAGTGTGGATGGGTAGGAACCACAAAAAGCATGGGAACATGTTGCAGGAGGAAGGGAACAAACCTCGCACACCTTGCTCGCCCTGCCTGTGGTACAGTGCCTTGCAAAAATATTACATTTCTTTTAAAGGTACATTATGTAACTTTTAGCAGTGAACTCTGCAACATATTTTGGATTTTTTTTTAGAGAAAAAGGCATATCTATTTTTAAAACAGCGTCCTGCCCACATAAATTTTTTTTTAAAAACACTATATTTTAACACATTGGTGGAATATTGCATATATTGTATTGTATTTTTTCACAATTTTATAATAAACACATATCAAAAATCATAATTTTATTTATTTTTTATAAAAAAGTTTTTTGGGAAAAACTAATAAATTGTAACACATCATGTTCTCACGAGGTGAAAAATTGTATAGCATCAAATAAACATGAATGAACATCAGAAGGAATGTCGTTTCAAGCGCGGAAAGACGTGAGGACACATAATTTATCAAGTTCACCAACGTTAATCTACTAACAGGGTTGGGGAGTAACGAAATACAAGTAACTTAGTTACGTATTTAAAATACAAAATTTGATTCACTGTATTTCATTACAGTTACATTTTAAATGGGTGGTAATCAGATTACAGTTACATCTGAAAAGTGTTTTAGATTACCAAAGTGATTACTTTGAATTTCAATGTCATTTAAACATTAATGTAAGCATTACTGGATGATCCACGACTGTTTTCATGTTTTGCGACAGTTGTTTGAGTCCCTTGTAATTGTAAAAAGTGGTAATTGCAACTTTTTATCTCGCAATTCAACTTTTTTCCCGGCAATTCCGAGTTTGAATGTCACAATTCTGATTTTTTTTTTTCAAAAATCCAAGATTTAAACTCACAACTGCGTTTTTATAAAATCAGAATTGGGAGATATAAATTCATAATTGCAAGTTATAAAGTCAGAATTACATGATAAAACTTGCAATACTGACTTTTTTTCTTGCAATTGCGAGTTTATATCTCAACTTCTTTGCTTGCAATTCTGACTTTTCTTATATATCTCATAATTCTGACTTTTCTCAGTATTACAAGTTTATATCTCATAATTTTGATTTTATAACTTTATGACAATTGCAACTTTATATCATGCATTTCTGAGAAAAAGTGTGAATTGTGAGGTAAAAACTCATAATTATCTTATTTGTGTCTGTTACATAATTATTAGTATTCCAAAGTATTTTAAAGTATTTAGATTAAGTTACTAAACTTGAGTAATGTAACGAAATACGTTACAAATGACTTTTTAAAGCATGTATTTTGTAATCTGTTGTGAAATACATTTTTAAAGTAACCTACCCAGCCCTGGCTACTAACTCCCCTGACTGCTTTGTCGGACAAAATGGCGATGATTATGATTGGTCAGATCACCTGTCAATCAAACTGCTGGTCAATTGCATGTTATAAAGTCAGAATTGAGAAACTCACAAAAGTCAGAATTACGCAATATATATCTTCTGACTTTACAAGTCTTTATCAAATAGCTTCATCCGTTAATAGACACGATACTTCCTTGAAAATAAATTCAAGCTCAGAGCTTCAACAACCATGATGAAGTGAGCCTTCACAATAGATAACGCTTCACGATGACCTCTGTTCGAGAGCTACATATGGCAATTTATCTCCTCAATTAAATGCCTTAATAAAATATCTAATAAAATGGCCATCAATGTCGCTTTTACAACATTTTAAAACCCCTCAGTTCTCGCCGTCTCTGAAAAACCAAGCCGATGTTGATTCTGTTTTGTCGTCGCGTTCTCTTTTTGACAAATTCATCCAGAGTAGCCTCTTTTATTTAAAGGGAATCAGGGTAAGACAAAAAAAAACACATTTTGGAAGAAGGACTGCTGATTTATTGACTCATTATCTAAATTTGGTTAGTTTTGAACAAAAAAAAAAAAGTTACATATTGTACATTTAAAGAGCCAAAAATAAAAATCACAGTGTCCTACCAAACCTGAATGACTCTGTGAAACACGAAAGAATATTCTGAGTGAACAGTTTTGGTTACCATTGAATTTTATTGTACGGACAAAAAAATAGAGACATTTCTCAAAACTCTTTTACATTCCAGTTGAAGAAAGAAAGTCACATAAAAAAATGTACAAGGCACTGTGTAGATGAAAGAAGGGATGTCAGGGAAATAACGTAAGGCTGTGCTGTTTTTGTTCTCTCTCTCTGGTCATTCTAACATTGCATGACATCCTGTTTCCCTCCTTTTCCATCCCCCCCTCCCCCTCTTTCTCTCTTTCAATGCTCTTAACAGGTAGTAATGATGGTTTATGTTGCTACTTGACTAAAGCCTGTCCAAATTCCACGCCCCAAACATTGGGTCTTGGGCGGGACGCCTGGGAGATCGCCCGGGACACGTTGAATCTCAACAGGAAGTTGGGTCAGGGTTGTTTTGGCGACGTCTGGATGGGTGAGAGGGATACGACCGTGTCAATGTCCATGTCAGCATTTTGCTAAAGCTACAGCCGGCGTTCCCAAAGGATGCATCAGCCTTATTTAGCACGTTTTTCCATGCCTATTTCAGTCATAATGACAAGAGAACATGGAAAGGTGTCCTTTTGTGGGCCATTCACAGTGCTGAACATCCATAAAGCACAAATGCTGTGATTGACCCTGCTTTGCCAAGCATCAGTCTACGGGTTCTGAACTGTCAGCTAATCCTCAAATGCACTACGTCAGCTAAACCCCAATAGCATTTTAGCTCTGTGTCGATGTTTATTGTGACATTAAAAATGCAACAGCACATTCGCCAAACACTGCATAATTTTAAAAGACAGTTAAAAAAAAAAGTTCAGCTCTTTCCCAGTAGCTCAGTATACAGTTGTCTGCAGTATTCCCAGCTTCCTGTTGCTTTGGTGTGTGGCCGTATTCCCAGATGCCTCTACATCTGTTTCTCCCTACCCCTTCTCTCATCCCCTAAACATTGCCATGTCCACAAACGGTTCTTCCGACTGTGTCTGACTTCATTTCTGTGTGTAGGCATGTGGAATGGCACAACTAAAGTTGCAGTCAAAACTTTGAAGCCGGGCACCATGTCTCCGGAGGCTTTCCTGGACGAGGCCCAGATCATGAAGAGGCTCCGGCATGATAAACTGGTACAGCTGTATGCTGTGGTGTCTGAGGAGCCCATCTACATCATCACTGAGTTCATGAGTCAAGGTTTGTACAGTCATGAGCCAAAATGTTTATACACCCTACCATTCAAAAGTTTGACGTCGGTAAGATTTTTAAAATGTTTTTGGAAGAAGTCACTAAGGTTGCATTTGTTTGATAAAAAATAGAGTAAAAATGTGAAATATTATTACAATTTAAAATAACTTGTTGTCTATGTGAATATGTTTTAAAATGTAATTTATTCCTGTGATCAAAAGCTGAATTTTCAGCATCATTACTCCAGTCTTCAGTGTCACATGATCCTTCAGAAATCTTTTTTTTTTTTTTTTGCATATTTTTTGGAAAACTTTCCAGGGTTCTATGATGAATATAAAGTTCAAAACAGAAGTATTTATTTAAAATCAAATTATTTTATAAATGTCTTCACTGTCACTTTTGATCAATTTTAAGCGTCTTGTTTAGAGTATCAATTTTGGACCTCCAACTTTTGAATGATAATGTTTTTACACTATATAAATATTACAAATGTAAATATATATATGTATATGTGCACAAACATTTTGCTTTGATACTTCTGTGGTTTAGGAAGCTTGTTGGACTTTTTGAAAGATGGAGATGGCAGAAATTTAAAATTGCCTCAACTCGTGGACATGGCGGCCCAGGTAAGGCTTCTTAGTCAACAAATATCTATCAAACACTTGTTATCCATTACTGGGACAGTCTTTCTGAAGCAACTTATTGTTAAATGCTTAAAGCTGGGACCAAGAACCATTTCTTATTAATTTCTTATTATAATAATAAATATTATTTCTTATTATTTCTTTTTAACAGGTTATTTCAATAAAAAAACAGACCTGAATTATTTTCACTTTCATTAGCGTTTTCTCAAATGTTATTCCGCCAGTGTGCCACAGCGAAAAAAATGAATCTTATAAGCTGGTGTTCTGTGTAGTGAATAAAAACATGACCTGTAATCATGTGAGAAAACAGCGTGTGATTCTTGAATGAATTCTCGTTTTGTTGTTTCCCATCCCAATCCCCTAACATATCAAGCCATAATAGATCTTCAGATCCCGGATCAGTTGAGTTTTAGCATGAAATTTACACCCAGATACCACAGTCGTTCTAGGTTAATCATCCTTCGAACCTTTGAATAAGAAAAAATAAGATGCCTGGAAAAACGAAAAGCATCTTTCTTTCCATTTTCGAGTCTTTATTAAGGCCGTGTTCATGCTTGACAGGTTTCGTTCCATTAAAATATACTAGTGCGATAGCTCTGTTAGTGCAGTTCATTGGAGTAAGTGTGAACACTACCATCCGAGCCCTGGTGTGAAATATGAACACAACACGGACTAAACTAACCAAAAACAGGACATGATATCAGAAGATGTGACCCTAAAAAGGACAGAATGCTCTAGAAAACCTGGTCCTTCTCGTCATAAATGCGATGTTGTCCATTACATTTCAGTACAGGCGTCAGAACTGCATCTTCTTACAGCAGATCTTAATTTGTGTGTGTGTGACGGAAGAAATCCTGGGGCTGTTTTGAAACATTTTATAAGCTCTTCTTTAGTTCTCAGCTGGTAAAAATACTATCGTATGTACACACATAAAATGAGCATTGCTTTGGATGTCCGGTAGCAAAATATACATCATAAAGGCCATTTTTGTTTTGTTTTGTGTCTTTAGGATCGGTGTTAAAAATGACAGTGTGAGCTCTAAGCGAACCAGGACTAAATGTATCATTTTCTTTTTTGTTCTGGACCAAAAGAAGCAAGAGAGCCAAACTACAAGTGTGAACACCCTAAAACTAATATCAATCTCACTTCTTAAGTATTGTAATGAAAGTGCTTTGCTTCTTACAGATTGCTGGAGGCATGGCCTATATTGAGCGGATGAACTACATCCACAGAGACCTGCGAGCTGCCAATATCCTGGTTGGAGACGGTCTGGTCTGTAAGATTGCAGACTTTGGATTGGCTAGACTCATTGAGGACAATGAGTACACGGCTAGACAAGGTCACTGACAATCTATGACCTAAACTTGATCTTAATCTACCAGAGTTTCATCCTTTATTTGATACTATCAATGTTATTTATCTCTTTCTTGGCCTCTACTCAATATCATTCCAGCTCATTTTGTTCTAATACTCAATTTACTGCATTACAATTTTCATCTTTCATTTCCCGATTCTGGGCTGCTGGATCTCAGTCATTTGGTTCAAAACGTTCCATTTAATCTGTGTTTTTCATAAAGCATTATTAAATGTGTGCTGAACTGATTGTCTCGGTCCTCATATTATAGGAGCAAAGTTTCCCATAAAGTGGACCGCCCCAGAGGCTGCTCTTTATGGTAAATTTACCATCAAATCAGATGTGTGGTCTTTTGGTATCCTGTTGACTGAGCTCATCACCAAGGGCCGAGTGCCTTACCCAGGTGCGTCACACTCCTAAACTGCTATGGCTATTCATTTATACATTTACATTTATTCATTTGGCAGACGCTTTTATCCAAAGCGACTTACAAGGGGAGCAATTAGGGGTTAGGTGTCTTGCTCAAGGGCACTTTAGTCATGGGAATCGAACCAGCAACCTTCAGGTTACAAGCCCGACTCCCTCACCATTAGGCCACGACTACCCCACGACCCCACGACTATACACACTGACTGTTGCCGATTGTCTTTATTTGCTTTTTTTCTTTTATACACTGGCAGAATGAGCTAAAATAATTGAATAATTGGGAATTTTCACAAATGCTATAAACTTTGCGAGAGGTCCCGGGTTCAAATCCCGGACGAGCCCCCAATTTATGTGACGAACCCCTACTTAAAGTCGTCAGAAAGGGGAAAACGTAACATAAAGGAAGGACACGTGACACCCAAATACATTACTAAATATTTATTAAAAGACAAGGAATCGAGAACACAAGAACAAACAAAAGAATTCCAAATATAACAAAAGACAATTTACCCAAATTAATAATATTTATACCTGAAACTTTAACCAAAGCGAAACAAAAATTAACAAACCTAACTAAGACCTAAAGAAACAAAGAAGCTTGTTTGCTGGTGTATTTTGACGGGTAATTTATTCCTGTGATTAAAGTTGAATTTTCAGCATCATTACATTCCAGTCTTCAGCGTCACATGATCCTTCAGAAATCATTCTAACATGATGATTTGCTGCTCAAATTATTATTTTTATCAAAGTTGAAAACAGTTGTTCAATATCTAAATAAAGTGTAACCGAAAGTTTATTCACCAAAGAATAAACTTTGAAAATCATTTTTTTAACTTTATAAAAAAAAAACGTTAAAAGTCCTGTACATGATCTACTGATGACACGCAAATTAAAGATTTAATAAGACGCAGCCGGATCATTTCCATAATGACCAACGCAATCTACCGAGAGCAGCACAAGCGTCTGGTTTAAGACGTGCTTTTGTAAATAATCGCGCAAGTACCATTAAATTGACTAGCACAAACCTTAGTAAAATCACCTTACTTGATTGATTTAAATACTCTCCTCCCATTAATTTTGCGTCTGAAAGGGAAACTCCTACAAATGCATATACAATAAGGTCGACTACAAAAATAACTCTGTCCACACCTTTTCAGCGCTAATTTTTCACTGCATGTCTTTAGTAAATCCTGACAGTAGTTTTTTAATGCCAAAAGAGGGTTTGTGCTGTTAGTAAATCTGGCCCGAAAAGTCTTTACTGTCACTTTTGATTAATTTAATGCATACGGTCCATCCTAAATAGTATGTGAGATTAGAATAAAGTGTGTCCCAAAGTATAGTATGTTGAAAACAGTTTGCCAAAACTCCATGGATGGTCTACTATTTCCGGTAGATTTACAAAGTGTGGATCCTAATATTACCCACAACCCATTGTGATTTGAAGGAGGATTCTGTTCAGAACTACAAATATGAATAAAAAGTGTTAAACTACAAACATGGTGGATGTGCCCGAATGATGGTTAAGTGGTGAGGTTTAAATAAAGGAGTTTTATGTTTCATCTGCAACAACAATGTGAATTTTTGTGTTCATTTCATTTTATTCAGTGCAACAATCAGTGTGTCTGATATAGATATGGAGCGATTTCTCATGGCTATGAGCATCATATTGCTTATATAAATATACAGCTTTCATTATTCATGGGGAAAAATTTTTGTCATAGTATGTGCTGCACTTTATTTGTACCATTTTGTTTTATTAGTTCATTTTTATTTATCTATTTTCCTTTTTTAGAATTTGAAAGATAATAAAGAGATCTCTGATTGTAGTCCTTGAAAAACAAAAAAGTAGTGCTTGAAAAGTCCTAGAAATTCATTTTACAGTATTTGTACAGTATTTGAACCCTGTTTACAGTGCGTGTAACTATGCGACACAGCATCCGTTAAAGACACAATTTTAATATAGTATTTCCCAAAGCTTGTGTACTCTTCTTCTACACACTCAAACGTATGTATTTTTTCTTCACAAGTAGGCGAATTGGGTTACTCTTAAAAATCGTACTAATCCCGAACTGTAGTAGTTTAATTCTCTCTCTATGTTTTAAATTTGTGTAGGGATGAACAACAGAGAGGTGCTGGAACAGGTGGAGCGCGGGTATCGAATGCCAAGTCCGCACGGCTGCCCGGCGTCTCTGCACGAGTTGATGGTGCAGTGCTGGAGGAAGGATCCGGATGAGCGGCACACCTTCGAGTACCTGCAGAGCTTCCTGGAGGACTACTTTACTGCTACTGAACCCCAGTACCAGCCTGGAGAGAACCTGTGATAGACGCGTATTCTCTTAAGCGCATTAGTTCAATATATCCTTCAGGAAAGATGCGATTGCCTTTACTTTCTATCACAATACCTCCATAAACTGATCCACGGCTCCTCAATCATTGACTGAACGTGCTTTAGTGCAATTTCTGATCTTGTGCTTCAGCTTGAGAGCTTCAAATTGAAAATGCTTTCCAAGATACCGCAAGACTTTTTTTTGAAGTTAGAAAACGGGCAGTGTTAATGTTGATCCTTTAACTTTAAATATGATAGCACGTGTTTTATTCCATCTCTTTGTTTAGACAATAGCAAATAGTTATCGATTTAATCATATTAATACCTGCCTGTTTCACTGTATCCACCTCATATTCAAGTCATTTCCAACAGAACATTTTGCTCTGATATCAAATAGAAAATCTCTACTGGACATCGGACAGTAATCCGGATACACCACACCATCTAGCCGGAGGTATGCTTTATGATGAATGTGACATGCAGGTCTGTACTGCAATCGCAGAGAAAGCTCTTCCAGCTCCCGAATGTGCATTTTTGAATGTAGCAATTCACATTTTGGCAAATTGAATGCAAAGGTCTTAAAATGCGGAAGCCATAAATGAAATCTTGTGTATTCATCTCAAGACGCAGCTGAAGTGCTCTTGCGTTTGTTTCTCTAGGCCGTGTTCATTTATCCAGTCATGTTATTGCTTTATAATAATCCTTTTTGTGTAATTTTGAAGCTAACAGTCTCGTATTATCTATTAGAGAGCAGCGCTGTTGTTTTATGGTGACTTCCTTCAGAGCTGTCCTTTAAAATGAGAAGAAAAAACTACTGTTTTTATTGTTTTGTTTCCTGTATTTTACATCATATCTCATGTGATTTGGTTTATAATTTAAGTGGATATCAAACCTGTGCCTTTATTCAGGGTCGGTTATATTCTACTGTAACCCTGATGTGAAGAATGTCTATTACGGTTATGTAATGTTCGTGCCATTTTATTATACTGAGCTTACTTAACTGAACTCATGTGTAACATGTTTCTTTTACTCGACGTCCACCCTCACACCCTTACATTACAGCCGCACTATTGATCGTTAAAAAAATCTCAATTCAAACACCCACGTAATCTTATTCCTAAATAACAACGATTTGCTGCGTCTGTGTGCTTCTTTATACAGCAGAGTTAAAACAATTCTGTGTAAGGAGGACATAAAAGCCAGACCAAATTATGCCCGCTCTGACCCACCTCAAAGTAGAGTTGAAATAAGTGTTAATGCATTTATGCAACCTCTGAACAGCTTTAAAAAAGACACCTAAATGCCAGCTCAGAAGCGCTTCTGTGCCACCTTTGCAGTGTAAATGTGCCCCATTGAATATTTGACGCGTAGGATCACAGCGAACATTCAAATCTATGACCCAGAGAGAGCAGTTGGGATGTAAGGGTGAATTCAGGTTGAATGGGACACTTTTTCCCATTGAGATGACTGGAAAAAAAATTGTCCCAGTCAACCTGAATTCACCTTATAGGTCGTATGAAACGATTCAAATAATCACAGAATCACTTGGATAAAAGTTTATAGTTCGGATATAAACACTGATGTCTGCGGTAGTGGCCAAATAAGAGCAAATCACCTTTTGAAAGTAAATTGACGTTTCAAATAAAGATTGTATCATCATCGTTACACAAGTGACTTGACATTGAATCGTTCATTCAAGAGATTTGTTTAAAAACGCTGATTCATAATGTCTTAAAAGGGTGTTTGATTATAATTTTGAGCATAAACAACATCTGCAAGTTATGATGCTCAACGTTCAATGCAAAGGGAGATATTTTCTTTTACAGAAATCACTTTTTAAGGACTACAACAAACGGCTGGTCGGGACTACAATATGATTCTATTTACATAAACCCCGCCCCCGAGAGCACACAACAAAGTGGGCGGGGTCATGTTGAGCTGCTTTAGAGAAGAGGAAGAGTTGTTGTAGTCGAGTGTTGTTGATGCCGTCATTTTACGCCGGATTGCTTCACAAACGAGGGTCAATTCAAGGAAAAAAGATGAACATGACGACACATGCTAGTGATGAGTTGATCAACTCCACAGCAACTACATCAATTTATCCACTAACCGTTCAGAAACGTCTAAAAGTTGAAACGTCTCTCCATCAGTGTCGACTCCGGTTTGAACACTTTCCTCATTTTGTCTGCGTGAGATTCTCCAGCTTTGTTGTTGTTGAGCTGTTAAAGCTCCGCCCTCTTCTGGAAAGGGGGCAGGGAGCAGCAGCTCATTTGCATTTAAAGGAACACACACACAAAAAAAAACGGTGTGTTTTTGCTCACACCCAAATAGAGGCAAATTTAACAAACTATAATAAATGATCTGAGGGGGATTTTGAGCTGAAACTTCACACACACATTCTGGAGACACCAGAGGGCATTATAGGTTTCCTTTAATGATTGAGTCTCTGAAGCATTCTTTCAAGCTTTTCAAATTAAATATTTTTAAATAGACTGCAGCAATTTCAATCAGAACCTCTAGCAAATTACATTTTGTTTAGCTGTCCATTCAGAATTGTGATCTAAACAAAAAGATTGTGAATCGTGCAGCTCTACTTCCAAGTAAAAGACACAAACAAACGCAGCTGCATTCATTTGCCGTCCACAAGATGGCAGAAGAACCATAACGTGAAGCCTGGGAGGAGTGCAGGGTTTTTTAGTATGCTGTATTGGTTTATTAATTATCCTGCTGGGGTTTGTAGTCATGATGGTACATTCCGTACCTGCACTGAGCTGGCACTTTGTTCTTGCTGCAGATTTGATTTTTACATTTATAAATTAAACAGCTTGTTGCAACTACATTTTGCTGCAGCAGGGTTGAGTGTTTCTCTGCAGGCCTGGCAATGTGTGTGTGTTCATGACAAATTACTAGCACGTTTCGGCATTTATCCCCGTTTATAAAAATCAGATGAAACAAGAACAGGAATATTAGTGGAGGAGCTTCAGATATGCAGATTAATGTAGGTTGACTTTCTCTGAATTTGTTCTTGCAATCTGTGTTTTTATTCTTTATCTGTTAAGTAAACACTTCTTCCAGAATGGATGTAATTTCTTCTTCTTTTATAAGAAATTTTGTTTTATTTTATGCACACAGATGCATTTCGATCCCCCCTCCTATTTTATTTTTCTACATAATATAAATGTGCCTAACCTGTGCATGAAAATATAATTGTGTATGAGCCAGAATAATGCTACAATCAGAACAACAAAAGAAGTTCTCTGCAGGAATAGCACAACTGCATTAATGCAATCAAATGAAACTGCAATTAGTCACACAGTGTGATGTGAGAATAGCCTGTACTATAACTATAGCTATACATTTCATCAAATCCAAAGGGAATGTTGAAAGAGCTCGGACCGCGGAAGAAAATTAGGAAAATCTGAATACTGGAAGGCAGAGCAGAGAAACTATTTGACAATGTCTGCGGATTCAGCCGATATATTATTCACAGCCCACAGTTCACATCAAGGACATTATATATTGTGTTCAGTCATTATAGGACATCGTTCGGTTTTTAAAGAGAAAGATGAATCACCTCATGTTGTTCCAGACCTGTATCTTACTTACTTCTGTGGAACACAAAAGAAGATGTTGGGCATAATGTTAGAGACAGACAGCCTCAGTCATTGTTCACTTTCATTGCACCTTTACAGTGAGACTGAATGAGTCTGTCATTTTGACTTCTCTGTTGGAGATCTGTGGAAGAAAGGCAGCCGTACGGGTTCGAAACGACATGAGGCTGTTGTAATTCATTTTTGGGTGAACTATCGCTTTAAGACTTCTTCGGTTTTTAAGTCTCTATAGAAAGGCTTGTTTGAATCACAGGCTACATTTTTATATCCCTTTATACTGACAATCCAGAATGAGTGAATGAATGCACTTTCTTAAAGGGATAGTTCACGCAAAAATGAAAATTCTGTCACTATTAACAACTTTTTGCTCCATACAGTGCAACACAAAACAACTCTCTTTTATCAAAATATCTTCTTTTGTGTTCATACGCACTAAAAAATGTTCAAAACAACCCAAGTTGGGTTGAAAACAAGCAAACCCAGCGATTGGGTTGTTTTAACCCAGCAGTTGGGTTAAAAATGTTTAATGTTTGCCCAACCTGCTGGGTAGTTTTATCTAACCCAACTATTGTTTAAAAAATAACGTATGGCTGCATTAAAATGAACTCAAAATATGTTGGAAATTAGAGGCAACAATAATAATCAAAAGGTGAACATTTAAAATGTTTATTGTTTAATTATTATTCATTAAACTTGTTAATAAATGTTCAATGCAAAAGGAGATATTTTCTTTTACAGAAATCACTACTTTCAAACGGTTGGAAGGGACTAAGCTTCTTCCCGGGTTTGTGACATCACAAACCCACAACATTTACATAAACCACGCCCCCAAGAACACACTGCAAAGGGGGCGGGGCCAATGCAACACAAACCAACATTATTTTATCAAAATATCTTCTTTTGTGCTCATACACTCTACAAAATACTGTGTGAAAAACAACCCAAGTTGGGTTGAAAACGTCCAAACCCAGCAGTTGGGTTAAATGTTTGCTCCAATGTGCTGTTAAGTTTTGTTTAACCCAACTATTGTTTAAAACTTACTGTATGTCTGGCTTAAAATGAACCCAAAATAGATTGGAAATAAAAATCAGACTCATAATTACTAGAGTCAACAGTAATAATCAAAATGTATTATTAATTATTCATTAAACTTGTTAATAAATGTTTATATTTCCAAACATATTTTAGGTTCACTTTAAGCAAGCAATACAGTGATTTTTAAACAATAGTTGGGTTAAATAAAACTCCCCAGCAGGTTGGGTCAAACATTTAACCCAGTCACTGGGTTAACCCAACTTGGGTTGTTTTTAAACCCATCATTTTTTAGAGTGTCTGGGCTGAATGTTCATTTTTAGGTGAACTATATCCTTTTAAGCATTCAAAGCAGTTTGCACAACGCAAACTCACTTTGACCACACACGAGTGCTAAGTTAATGTCACCTCTCATTTGGAGGAGAAGATCACTTCTGCGCACCTACAGATAGATCTCAAAAATGGTCACGTAAGCAGATCTAATTGCATTTCTTCAGGGCCCCGTCGCGCTGTCTGAGTATTATTTGATGCGCACAGAGAGAGAGAGAGACAGAGAGAGAGAGACAGAGAGAGAGAGAGAGAGAGAGAGAGAATGAAGTCACGACGAGCTGAACTTCAGTTCCCAGAGTCCTCCAGAGGAGGAGAAAAAATCTAGACACAAGAATCTACGGAGGCCCGGATGCCCCCATCGACAAGGCACGTCTACAGCCCTCTCTGACTAGATTCCTCCGAGTTGGTTTGCAGAGGGCGAGAAACGGCGCAGAACGGCGCTCAGTCCAATTTCTCGCGCTCGCTGCGCTCCCGGGGCGCTCCTGTGACTAACTGCGGCACTCTCTTACTACAATTTCAGTTTTTTTATTATCCGACGTGGTGACAAAAACACGCGAGTTCTCCTTGCATATATTTTTACGCGTCTTTTTCTTTCTTTCTTCCTTCTTTTTTTTTTTTTTAAACCAGATGCTGACTGTTTGGCGTCGCATGACAGAAGAGGACCGAGATGACCAAAACCCCCGACATTCATACATAGTTTTTTTTTTTTTTCCCTCCTTCACACAGACAGCCTCTGCTTTTAGGATGTTGCATGTCACCGAGCGTCCTGTGATCCCGATGAGCGCGTGAGGAGCGCAGCTGCAGCGGCGGAGCTCGTCGCCTCCCGGTGAGTGCGCGCGTCTGGCTTCACAGCCAAAATTTGCATAGTCTTCCCCTGCGCCGCGCCGCATTTCACGAGGGTTTGTGTTTTCTATTGAAGGAATTTTTATTAACCTCATCGCTGCCATTCATTGAGCGCGCGATAGGTCACTCGCATTCACACACACGAGCGCGCGCGCGCGCGCGCACTCCATATGTACATAGATTACACTCACCCACATCGATCAAAACATTTCTTTATTCGTGCAATACAAATATGATGTTTTTTTATTATTATTATTTTTTTTTTTAAAAAAAAACATTAAATGATTGCTATAAATGAAACATAATTGGGCTGTTTGGTTTGGGAAGCGTGTCGCCATAATGCAAGGCAAACATACTATGGAATACTGATGAGTGATCATAAGTGGCTGTTGACTGACAGCGTGCATGAGCGTCTGATGCGTTGGGTGATTATGATGGGGAGACGACAGCAGCCTCGCGCGCGCCTGCCTGGAGCTCGCCAATGACTGCACTTTTGATTAGTCTGGCTAATTATTCAGCATCTCTGTGTCTCTCGATTTTTTTATTGGAATGCTGGTTTTACATATACAATATTAAAAGATGCCAAAGCATCAATGCATAAAAAAAGTCAGTAATAATTTCAATATTTAGTATTTTTTATTTTTTTAATGAATCTGTTTATGCAGCATTGGCATGACATGCCAATTAAGTAGTTGTTTGTTTATTATTAAACTAATCTGCTCCGGTGTTTGACTGGGCATTGATGAGCAATGCAGTGGCGCGTTGGCGCAAGTCTTTCGCCTCGCGCTGTGCGCGCAACGCTGGATGTTTATGTTGTGACAGGCGCGATTATTCAGCCAGGAACGCAACAAAACACGCGAGTTGCTCTGCCAAAAACACACACAGGGTGGCATTACACGCTACTGACAATATAATGCATATAGTTTCAATATGTGTGTGTGTGTGTTTTTATAGAGTTCGCAAATCTCTAAGTGAGTGTCGGGCGAGCGCGAGGTTGAATAGGGAGTGGGTCCACCTGTCAGAGAGTCTTATAGCGCTGGTCTCCATGGCAACTTTTATTCTGTAAAGGAAGCTTGGTTTCCCACAACAGCTGGAAACCTCTGATTGGCAGAGCTGAGAGACATAGCTGACCTTGGCCACAGCTAGTATATCTCACACTGCACATACTTAGCAGGAAAACACGGCTTCACTCTCTTCCATCATCCACTTTTTCATTCCCTGCTGGCTGGCTGTTTTTTTTTTTTTTTTTTTGGAGAGATTTTCACCTCTGACCCCTAGTTCCTCAGTCTAGGGAGGAAGGGGGAGGCATTCTGTTTCAGGCTGCTAAGTTTATCCGCATCAGTGTGTGTGTGTGTGTGTGTGAGACGCACAGAACTTGCGAGCGAGGATGGAGTTGGTGCGAGAGGAGGCGAGAGGGTACCTGACTGGTTTCTGTGTCTCTCGGTAACGAGCCGAGTCTAACAAGAGACAGAACCAGCTCAATTATTAAAGAAAGGGAGGGGAGAAAACACACTGAGAAACACACACAACACGCCGCGATGGCACAACTCAAACATAAGCTGAAAATCATCCCCACGTTTGTTCACCTTTAAAGAACGGTTTTATATTCATAGACTTTATTTAGATCATCTGATACTGTTGCGTTCCGTCCTGACGTATGTCGTTCTCTCTCGTTCTCGCTTTCTCCCTCTCTCCACTCTCCCTTTCTCTCTTTCAGGTAACAAACTGCCTGGCTAAAGATTGCCATGGAAACATGCAGTTTGAGAGTGAGATGAGAAATGATTGAGAGAATCAATGTCTAAGGTAAGTGTGGGTTTTCATTCCATACATCATTTAGGTCACACAGGACCGCCTGTTCAGACACGCTCATTGTTTTCAATTACTTTTTGTTTCTAAAACTAGGCTCTGATTCCTTTTTGTACACGTAAATGCAAGGCCGTAATCATGTCTTAAACATTTTATTATTAAATAATTAAAAGAGATTTAAGGGAATGTAACTGTAAACCTAAATTAGTTATTAAAACTATTTTTTTTTTAAATATTTATTCTTATTTCTATGTCTGATACGTTGAAAACGTAAAACGTTTCCTGTCTCAACGCATCGTGTCTTATTAATAGGATGTTTTCAATTTAAAAAATGGATATTACTGTCAATCGCTGCATATTTCAATCATAAAACAGTCATAAAATATTAAATATTACTCGCCACGTACTCTTTCACTGCTAAAACGAAAAGCGTCGCGTTGGAATTGACCCTTCGCAAGTTTGATTGACAGGCGATCTGACCAATCATAACCCCGAATCCAGCATTTTGTCCATCAAAGCAGTCAGGGGAGTTAGTAGATTAACATTGGTGAACTTGAAAAATTGTCTTTCGGCACTTGAAACAACATTCCTTCTGATGTTCATTCATGTTTATTTGATGCTATAAATGAACTAGTATGAAGAGATGATCGGTTCACGAGACATTAAAGAGACACTATATGCTATTTATTGTTTAAACTTCTTAAAAAAATTACAATATTTTAAATATGAAACTGTTTAATGTCTGTCGACGCGTTGTCAGTGTCCTCTTTGCTCGACAATATATTTTTCTCTTCGTGAGAACATGATGTGTGGCGTGAGAGCGGACATAGCAACAGTAACTAAAGGGGGCGGGTCTTTGTGAACTGTCTCTTTGCACTCGTCTTCTGTGAACAGTAAGCCCCGCCTTCTTTGATCTGATTGGCTGGCTCATTCATTCTGACATTGATGAGCGCTGTTAGACCGCTGAAGCTAAAAATGTAACTTTTAAAACTTTTTTTCTTGTCCTAACAACAAACAGCGAATGACGCACGTTCGAGACCTGCTCCAATCATGTTTTTTTTCTTATTTGTGTTCCATTTGGGATGATTATAATTTTCTAATTCCCAATTTTGAATCACATTCAGTTTGTGGATTTATTCTTTTCAGTTACATTTTAGTAAAATTTTAAATATTTTGTCTGCAGCATAATAATGAGACAAGGAGTGTTTCTGAACCATACCTGTCACTTCAGTGCTATCCGAAATATGGTGATAAGTCTTGCGTCACGGAAGCAAAATCTTTCAGTTGTCATTCAAGCTAAGATTTTAGGAGGATGAAGCATTTGGAGTATAAAATATATAAGTCCAAATTTTAAATGATTTTAAATTCTGATTATTCTTCATTTATTATGAAATATAGTCTTATAAATTCATAGGCTATTTGTGACTATACGTTTTTTTAGAGAATTCAGTAATGTTTGGTGGCTGTGCTTTAATGACACATTGGATAATTTTTTTTTCCTTAATATAATCAAGTTTTCTATTGTCACGAATGGGTTGTATTATCCATGTTATAGTTATAGGACATGTTTTGGATGCCGCAGTTTTACTGTTAATGCATTATAAATTATTATAAATAATATAAATTCAGCTAAATGGCACTAAGAGCCTCAAAGTTATTAATGTGCAGTGGGCTGAATCTTGAGGAGGACAGATCATTCTTGAGAATCAAATTAATCTGTTCAAGCCTCGGTATCGCACAGAAAACTGACTCAGGGGTCCACAGATCCTCGCTCAGTTCCCCGTTTACTTTGCAGCGCGGTATATTTCGCATGATTTTAAAGCATTGTTCTCTCTGAATGAATTCATAATCAATTCGGTCCGAGAGCTGAATGTACATCAGTGACCTCAGCTTTCCCGCACACGACTGTGGGTGTTGTTGTGTCAGGCAGCAAACTCACAACACCTGTTTGCCCCACAGGACACACTTGTACTGCTAGAGACTCAATTTGCTGACCTTAATTGAATTATACACACTGAATGCATAGATGGATCATCGATAGATAGATAGACATAGATAGACATAGATAGATAGATAGATAGATAGATAGATAGATAGAACGATAGAACGATAGCAGTAATTACAACCAGGGTTAAGTCCTTCGACATCAGTGTTATTCACCTGTCATTTCCCTCTGGTTTTAGGGATAAGTTATGGATTGGGTTAGGACTGCTTTTTCGGACAAGAATGTTGTTCCAGGATCAACAAAATCTTACTTCAGCAAAATCACAGAGACCAGATGGATGGATGGATGGATGGTAGATAATGGATGAATAGAAAGATGGATAGATGGATGAATGGATAGATGATGGATAATGGATGGATGAATAGAAAGATGGATGGATGGATGGATAGATGATAGATAATGGATGGATGAATAGAAAGATGGATGAATGGAAGGATAGATGATGGATGGGCAGATGATAGATAGTGGATGAATGAATAGAAATATAGATGATGGATGGATGAATAGAAAGATGGATGGATGGATGGATAGATGATGGATAATGGATGGATGAATAGAAAGATGGATGGATGGATGGAGATAAAGATGGATGGATGGATGGATGATAGATAATGGATGGATGAATAGAAAGATGGATGGATAAATGGAAGGATAGATGATGGATGGGTAGATGATAGATAATGAATGAATAGAAATACAGATGGATGGATGGATGGATGAATAGAAAGATTGATGGATGGATGGATGATAGATAATGGATGGATGAATAGAAATACAGATGGATGGATGGATGGATGGATGAATAGAAAGATGGATGGATGGATAGATGATGGATAATGGATGGATGAATAGAAAGATGGATGGATGGATGAATAGAAAGATGGATGATGGATGGATGGATGAATAGAAAGATGGATGGATAAATGGAAGGATAGATGATGGATGGGTAGATGATAGATAATGAATGAATAGAAATACAGATGGATGGATGGATGGATGAATAGAAAGATGGATGGATGGATAGATGATAGATAATGGATGGATGAATAGAAAGATGGATGGATGGATGGATGGATAATGGATGGATGAATAGAAAGATGGATGGATAAATGGAAGGATAGATGATGGATGGGTAGATGATAGATAATGGATGAATGAATATAAAGACGGATGGATGGATGGATGAATGGATGGATGATAGATGACAGATGGATGAATGGATAGATAGATAGATAGATAGATAGTCAGATGATGGATGGATGAATATATAGATGGATAGGTAGATGATGGCTGGATGGATGGATGATAGATAGATGAATCGGAGTAAATAAACTAATAAGCATGAGCCGTTTTAATATTAATACAAATGTATGACAATGAGTGATAAAAATATGATAGAAATCATTAAAACAGGATATGAATGTGTTCCTGGGTGACTGATCAGATGTCTATCTCTCCATCTATCCTCTCTCCTTCTGTCTAATCTTTCTTTCTCTTTCCTATCTCTCCATCTCCTGTCTTTTCCTCACCTTCAGACTGTTGCAGACTCTCTCACCCTCCCCCTGTTTCTCCCTTTCCTGTTCTCTCTCTC
This sequence comes from Zacco platypus, assembly GCA_038088235.1. Lineage (NCBI taxonomy): Eukaryota > Metazoa > Chordata > Actinopteri > Cypriniformes > Xenocyprididae > Zacco > Zacco platypus. Next base: position 28,854,354 of record CM076071.1, read on the forward strand.
TCTCTCTCTCTCTCTCTCTCTCTCTCTCTGTCTGCTGGAAGTTAATGAGCCCAGCTCCCCCTGGGGAACACACACTTCCTCTGCCAGAGACAGAGGAGAGAGCGAGTGAGATTACACAGTGCAGAGAGAGTGAGCGAGAGAGAGACATAGCAGAAAGTGAGAGATGGTGGGGAAGAGGAGGGGTACTATGGGGAGATAAGGGAGGAAGGAGAAAGAGCGAGCAAGAGAGAGGGAGAAAGAGATAAAGAAACAGAAGAAAGTGAGAGAGTGGGGGAAGAGCAGAGGTACTGAAGGCCGATAAGGGAGGAGAGAGAGAGAGAGAGAGAGAGAGAGTAGGAGGGAGTGGAATTTTCTGGATATGATGATAGAGGGAGTGTACAGCAGGCAGAAAGATGGATGAGTGCACTACACACTCCCATCCTGAATGAGAAGGAGAGATTTAGACCATGGAAACAGGGATAGTGAGCGAGCAGCAGTGAGAGAATGAGCTGTGCGGGCTAAAAAGAAACAGATGCTTTTGAATAAAGCCTCTGTGTGTGTGTGTGTGAGAGAGAGAACACATGAAAAAGTCAAGGGAATATCTGCATATGTGCACGCTGGTGTGTGAGACGCAGACGGAGAGAGCGAGGGAGTGCGTATGCGTGTTTTTGAAGCAGGTCTTAACATGCTGTCAGTGTCTAGAGTTGGAATGTGCACAAGGCGGCCATTGTTGTTTAAACAGCCAGCCAGCAGCCCTTCTCCTTGGCAACGGGCTCTGCAGCAGCGTCTCCCACAGCAACAGTGGAACAGGGGTGCTGGAGGGGGGGGGGGGGAGTCAGGAAGTCAGGGCCGCAGTGGAGAGGCCCCTCTACAAAACACTGGCCTCAAGGTCCAACTCAATATGTGTGAGTGTGTGTGTGTGCGTGTTTGTGGGATGTGTGCCGTACGCACATATGTCTGTATGTGTAGGGTATGTGTGTGTGTGTGTGAGAGCCGGCAGGCGAGAGAGAACGGCTGTGCATTAGACACAATCCAGGGATGGATAGGAGGAGGTGGGTTAGAGAGGTGCGGGTTCGTGGGCAGGCTGAAATGATGGAGTAAGTATGAGCTGATTGGTTGATGAGCTGTTTACTGAATATCAGGCGGAAGGAGGAGATTAGGACATGGATAAACACAACGTGAGAAGCAGATAAATATGTGTTGGATTATCGGAGAGAGGGAGGAGACAGGTGTGTGTGTTCGGGATGAGGTCAAGTTTTGCTGGTTTTCCCCTGCTGGTGGATATTGTAACTGCATCTTTCTCCATTGAAATGTATTTTTTCAAACAACAAATTTATTTGTATGCATTACTAGTTCCTAATTCTTTCTAAAGTTCTCTCGAAAGTATAAAAATTTATTTTTATGGAGTTATTTTTGGATATGACTGGTACAGAGAGCATTCGTAGGCGCGTATTGCGTCATTAAAATTTTGCATTATTCATGAGAGGGAACGCCCTCCTATCGATTTCCATCCAATCCAGGGCTTGACATTAAAGGATTAGTTCTCTTTAAATTACCTCAAGCCATCCTAGGTGTATATGACGCTCTCGTTTCTGACCAAGACAAATAGTAATAAATATCCTGACGCATCCGAGCTTTTTAATAGCAGTAATGCGTTACCAAACGAGTATGAGCTGAAGAAAGTGTCTCCATCCACATCCATCCATCATAAACATTTTCCACGCGGCTCCGGAGGGCTAATAAAGACCTTTTGAAGCGAAACGTTGCGTTTGTGTGAAAAAATATCCATATTTAACAAGTTATGAAGAAAATATGTACTTCCGCCAGACGAAAAAAAAAAAAATGGAATTGGCATCGCGTCAGTTCCGTAAATTGAATCGGGATGGCGTAGGATTAACAGCGTAAGTTTGTTATTTCATTACAAAATTGACCGTTCACAAAGACCCGCCCCCTTTAGTTACTGTTGCTATGTCCGACAAGCCATGCCCTCTCGTGCCACACATCATGTTCTCACGCAGTGAAAAATACAAGAGGACACTGACGACGCGTCGACAGACAAGACAGAGCAGGTTACTTTTGATATGAAATAGTTTCATATTTAAAATACTGTAATTTTTTTAAGAAGTTTAATCAATAAATAGCGTGTAGTGTCTCTTTAATGACAGATCGCTGTAGCTCCTCGTGAACCGATCATCTCTTCATACTAGTTCATTTATAGCATCAAATAAACATGAATGAACATCAGAAGGAATGTTGTTTCAAGCGCGGAAAGACGTGAGGACACACAATTTAAGTTCAAGTTCATCAACGTTAATCTACTAACTCCCCTGACTGCTTTGTCGGACAAAATGGCGGATTCAGTGTTTTGATTGGTCAGATCGCCTGTCAATCAAACTACCAGCGGTAGCAGTCTGAGGTAAATTAAAAAGTCGAGCGGATAAGGTTTTATATCGGGAAATGGAGCTTTTTATGAACATATTTCATCTAGTGACATAAATAAGCACCTTTAAAATGCACATATTCCATTGCATCTTCTCCAAATGAAACGTATAAATATATATATATATATATATATATATATATATGAAAATAATGACGGTGTTACAGCATCTGATCATGAGCGATGGCATGACGGATGATTGAAATAAACAAAAGATGATGATGAAAACCGCATATTCAAAGAAGAATGGACAGAAAAGTAACCATGTCTTTATTCTCCTTTCTTAAAGGGACAGTTCACCCAAAAATGAAAATCCTGTCATTATTTGTAGTAGTTCCAAACCTGTGTGAATTTCTTTCTATATTTTGAAGAATATAGGTAACCAAACTTGTATAGAATTCCATTGTATAGAAAAAAAAAATACTGTGTGTTTACCCATATTCTTCCAAATATCTTAATAAGAAAGAAATTCATACAGGTTTGGAACAACCTGAGGGTGAGTTTTTGGGTGAACGATCCCTTTAAGTATGTTTCAAACAGATGTGAATAGAAAATATGATGAGCTCTAGAAGAGCCTTTAAATATTCGTCATCAGTTTTCATAATAACATTAATTAAATAAATGCTCCGTAGTTGATATTTGTCAGTCTATCAAAACTGACTTGTCCCTGACATCCCCAAGAAGATGCTTGGGAAGTGTCCTCGACTCTTCTGTCTGTCTCCATGCTCACATGTTAATGTCATTCACCTGCATCCACCATATTTTCCAACACATGAGCCGTTTCCTTCACACTTCAGATTCATTATCTGCTATAGGTAAACAATTAGAAGAATAACAAACGGTAGTAAACGCTTAAAATATTTGCACTTATGATTATAAATAAAGTAGTGAGTGTGTTGTAGGTCCGTTTTCTTTTCCCACTCTCTTATCTTTCCACAGCTTCCCATTTCTTGAGCTTTTTATGAAGTATGAAGGACCAGTGCTAAATGAACTGGGCTTTAGCCTCTCACTTCTAGCTGCTGTTCCCAGCTGGTGTTGTGGTCATGTGACCGAGCAGGAGGTCAGGATGGTGTAGCGAGTCTCCGCTCCTCTTCGAATAACCTCGTAGATGAGCGCAAGAAAATAAGGAAAGTGAAAAGTAACAAGAAAAGACAAGGAGTAGAAGGAAGATAGGTGTGTGTGTGCTGTGCGTGTGTGTTTTTGGCTGGGCCGAGTGTTGAACGCAGTCTCTGGTGATGAAGATTATAAGGAATTTCCTGCAGCTGGGGACAAGAGAGAGCATTCAAGTAATAGAAAGTGAAAGAGGGAGCGAGTGAGAAAGGTAGAGAGGGGAGGAGGGAATGAGAGGTTACGGAGAGGGAAAAGGCAGAGATGCAGGAGATATTAAGAATGCAGATACGAAGGAAGAATAACAGAGTTTGAGATCGAGGGCTGATGGAGGCATTGGAAGTGAAGAGAGGAAGAAGCTCTGTTTCACAACCTAGTGGGCATGATGGTCTTTTCTTCCCTGGTGTGATGTATATTTAAGTGAAACAGCTTCTCGGACAAGAACAAATGTAGGGCGGGACTACGGTCCTCTGTACCAATTTCGGTAGCAAAGCAAAACACAAAAACATGCTAAACGAACAACACACTATTTATATAAATGTGTTTTTAAAAGTTGAAATGTACAAAAACCAATCGCATTTTTTTATACTCATCTAAAATTGCGCTACTTAATCCTTATGAGTTGAGCATATGAATGCTTCAGGTGACTTTTTGTCATATTGTCTGTTTTAGAGTTTTCTGGGGTGTCATTGCAGATGTAAAAGGAAATGTATAAAAGTAAAACAATGCAAATCAATCAATCAATCAAACTTTATTTATATAAAGCACTTTAAAACCACCGAAGTGGGCCAAAGTGCTGTACAAAAGAGTATAAAAACACACAGTAGAAATTAAAAATGACATAAAACATAAGACACAGTAGAATTAATAGAAAAAATGTCAATTTCAGGTGCAACATTAGATCACTGACGCCTGCTAAAGTATAACACAAGCCTTGGCTTTTATAATAAATTGAGATTAGATTACATATGTGTTTATCACTGTTGATTCTTAGGGTTCATTTCAAAATTTACCATTGCATTTTTAAAATCAAACGTTGTAACTATTAACGTTCTTGAATGCACAACACAGCCTAATGTTAGACTGCTACTAACTGTAAAGTTTTAGCACACTATGCAGAAGATAAACAGTGTTTTATATTAATGTACTTTTATTTAATCTAAACTAAAATCTAAACGGCTAACGTTTCGTTCATTTCAATCCGACATTCATATTAAAATAAGGTGTATTATTCATAACAGAAGCTCTAAATATGAAATGAAATTGAAACTTTCCTGCTTGAACTCTTTTATTAGATCTTTAAGGCGTTTTATTAAGTTTGACGTGTTTCCTCCTTTTGAGAGAAAACTTCGATGACATCGTTTGCAAATGGTTTTTCGATGATCTATTCCACTCGTCATCAGCTGCAAATCCGAAATATTTCCATACTTTCCTCCTTTCTTGTCAACAAGTGGATTTACCGCCATCGCATCAGCACCACGTATACCTTTCGGATAGCGCATCAAGAACCGGGTTTGACTGGGTTTTCGGTACCACCGGTACTTAAGAAAACCTGATACCATGACATTTTAATTTTTTTAGTACTGACTTGGTACCGAAGTCCCGGGACAACACTAAGCGGGACTTGATTTTGTCCATGCGGAATTAATTAGATGGTTGTGGTTTGTTATTGGCCGGTCTCAAGTGAGTGACAGGTGGCCCCGCCCTCGTCCCCAGTAAACACGATGTTGGCCTTTGTTCAGCTAAATCCTAAGACAAATCACTGAAAGCAATGCGACAAATTCAGTGAAAAATGTCAAAAACTCATCGAAATATCGTTCATAAATGATTCATTAGATGCTAATGAAAAACAGTTAACTGAAAACTGTCTGTTTTACACCAAATATATATTACACTCTAAAAAATGTTTTGGCGCAACAACAACAAAATTAAAAATGAACAGTTTACATCAATTTTTTTGAGTTATGACAACTTTACATTAGCTACACTGAGGTAGAGGAACTTAATAATTATTAACATAAACACAATTTTTTAAGTTAATTACTCAAAGACATTAAGTCACCGCAACTACCTGAGTTGTAGCCCTGAAACCAAGTAATATGATCTATTTCAGTTCGAATCAAGCTATTATAGCACATGCTACCATAACTTATTTACCATGTATGTGTAATGAAACAAAAACCACAAAAACTTCAACATTACAGAAGCTCAAAATGTCAAACATAACAGCATTAAACACTAACTGGTCTAAAAACACATCAATTAACATTAACAAAGCGTGATGGGAACTAGAAATCCACTGAAGTTATCAAGACAATTACAACCTTTTCTAAAAAAGCCTATTAATGCAGACATTTACAGATGATATTAAGTTGATGTAATGATCGACATTATAAAATAATGTTTGCAAAACTTAGAAGGTTTAATTAAGAATAAATTAGAATTTTTAACTTGTAACCGTGCAGTTATTTAAATTGTGGTAACAAGTTCACTGAATTACTTTTTAGTGTCAGTATGATTATATTTTATTTATTTATTTATTTGAAATAAATTAATTAATTAATACTGTTTTTAAGTAAGGATGCATTCAAGTGACAATAAATACACTTATAATATTACAAAAGATTTTTTTTTAAAGATTTTATTCATCATAGAATCCTAAAAAAAATATATTAAAAATGTTAAGCAGCACAACTGTTTTTAACTTTAACGATGTGAAATGTTTCTTGAGCATCGACTCACATTCAAATAATTTCTGAAGGATCATGAGGATCATAATGATGCTGAAAATTCAGCTTTGATCACAGGAATAAATTACATTTTACAATATATTCAGTTATTTTAAATTGTAATAGTATTTTACAGTATTTCTGTTTTTACTGTAATTTTAATCAAATAAATATAGCCTTGCTGAGACTTTTTTTCAAAATTATAAAAAAAAAAAACTTACTGACCCCTAAGCTTTTTAACTGTAGAGTATATTTATGCGTATGTAATACTCAATAATGAGTATTGCATTGATCCTCTCATACCACTCGTAATATGTTCAATTGAGACTCAAGTCTTTTATGCAGGGCACTATTTGTATGACACATCGAGTTCCTAGTCATGGAAGCTTGTTTCATAGAAAAGGTAATTGCGACTTTTAGCCTTTTTAACTTTTTTTCTCAGAATTGCGTAATATAAAATCAGAATTGTGAAATATAAACTCACAATTCTGAGAAAAAACGTCAGTCCTTTTCCCCCCTCAGAACTGGACTTGCAATCGGAAAAAAAAAGAGTCAGAATTATGAGATAAAAATGATCCTTTAATTATCTTTCCATACCTAGCTTTCCAAATCAATCACTTACGACGTGTTTTCGAATGAGCGAGGGAGAAAATATATTTTTAGGCAAAGTGTGTTAACTTCAGAGATTATTTGAATATGTCGAACTCATAATTTTCATAACACCTCACGAGTGTCATTCACACCTGTACTGTCTTTTCTTTTCTTAATCACATTGTCTTTATAATGTCATTATTTTCATTTTTTAGCTCTCTATATACAGGAAAATAAATAGCTGTATTTATTTACAGAACACAAGGGGATCATCATGTTTTGAACCTTGTGAGGTTCCCGTTAGGATGCTGACTATATAGGCAGCTGACTAGGTTTTGCAACAGAGCTATTGTGTGTGTGTGTGTGTGTGTGTGTGTGACAGCTGTGTTTCTGCAGAGTGTCACTGGAGTGTCTCTGTGGATCTTATGACCCACTTCTACCTCTCTCTCTCACTCTGACTCTCTCTCTATCTCTCTTTCCCCTCTTTCCGTTCCTTCTCTCTCTCTCTCTCTCTCCACTCTAAGCTTTCTCCTACGTTCTCTCACTCTGTCTTGTTCTAACTTTCTCTGTTTCTCTCTCTCTCTCCGTCATTCGCTCTCACACACTGTCGGGGCTGCTGCCTGTATCTTAGCAACAACTGCACTCTCATTTGAACTCAGTGAGTGCCTTTCCCTAACACACCCACTGACACACACTTGTGTAAACACACACACACACACAAGCACCCCTTTGCACTTGTGTAAACAGACACGTGCACATCCCAGCACAAACACTTGTGCAAACATACTTGCACATCACAGTGAAAAAAAGTTGTGCGATAAAGAGCAGACCCTGCATGTATGGTGTGTTTGGCAATGAGTCCGTCTCTTAGAAAAAAGAACGGGGTTCTCTTGACTCAATTTTAAAGAGGCCTTTATTTGGATAAAAGCGTCTGCCAAATGATTAAATAGTAAAATTTAATAAAGAGAAATGCCTTAAATTACTGCAGTTCAATTTCATTTTTTCTAGTGATAAACAAGCTATTTAATTGTATTACTATGAAAAATAAATTAAAACAAAATACTAAATCCATAAAATGATCCTATAATCGGAAGCTTTAAAAGGCCCGTTCGCACCAAGACAATAACTACACTCAAAAAAATATTTCAGTCTAAACATAAGTTTTATGTAATTTAATTACATAGCAATTTTCCATCCATTTGGATTACATAGTTTTAACATAAACAAACTAATAAACTTAACGTGATTCATATTTGTCAGTCATATGTAAATGAAATCGGTAAGATTTATGTAATAGTTCACAGAAAAATGCCCAGGTTAATGAACACTGTTTAGTGGTCGTGTGTGTGCACACTACTGAGTTAAAGTACCGTTGAAGCAGTGTCAGAGTTAATGAGATCATTAAGTGATGATTGAGCATTAATGATGAACGCCTGCTGTTAACAAGCAGAATCACTGAAGGACAGAGAAACACAAGAACTACAAATGAAATCAACTGAAGATAAAAGACATTTAATCTCTCACTATTCATATACTCAACTATTACATAAATCTTACCTATTTCATTTACATATGACTGACATGAATCACATTAAGTTTATTAGTTTGTTCATGTTAAAACTATGTAATCCAAATGGATGGAAAATTGCTACGTAATTAAATTACATAAAACTTATGTTTAGACAGAAATATTTTTTTGAGTGTATAAAGATAATGACAAAGATTAGTTAAAAAAAATCGTTCTAAATTTGACCACAGCGATAACGACATAGATCAGAGCGTCCCAAACTTAAGAGGGGTGAGGCCCCCCAAAAACATTGCAAAAGCTCCACGACCCCGCCGTTAAAAAATATATACCGACATTTACCTACAAATACATTTAACAAGTTTGTAAGAATTTCATGTGAATTATGAGAACTATACATTCTTTACAAATATATTTAAATCCATAACACTAACCTTACATACTTTCAAAAAAATCTAATTTTAGAACAATTGGAATATTTTAATTATTTCAATATTGATTTGGACGAGCCCCCCTGCAATACCGCTATGACCCACCGGGGGGCCCACAGTTTGGGAAGCACTAACACAAGCTGTGTCTGAAACCGCCCACTCGTTCACTAACCCCTATATAGTGCATGGCAGTTGAGCAAAGAGTGAACGAAAATGAGTGAGCGAATTCAGACGCTGACGTTAATAGCATGCGCCAGACAGCGCAGACAATTTCATCATTAACATTTCCTATACCCATCTGTAATATGTCCTGTTTAGCTTAATGAATTGTATATTACTGTTTATTTGTCATGTTTATTGAGAATAAAGAGAGAATAAAAACACCTGTGTCATGCTATTATATTCTAAGACGTAGGTTAAATACACTGTACAACAGTTCACTAACATAAGAAAAATCGACCAAATTATCATATGATAATAAGCATATATATTATGATATAAACCTGTATCATTTCGCTTCAAAATATCTTTACAAAGATGTTCTAATTAATAAAAAAATTACACTTACATTTGTAGAAGTTGCCGCTATTGCCGTCCGCCATATTTATTTTTCTTTCGCGCTCGATCGTCTTATCGCGTTGGATTTTGGGTGCTTTAACGAGTGTACGTCGAATGTACACTCAAAATCAGAGAGGATTGTGGGTAAAAGTAGTGAACGAATGTAGGGATTTCGGACAGCACTACAAAATGGCCGACACCCGAAATAGTGCACTATGTAGTGGATAGGGAGCGGTTTCGGACACAGCTATAGAGAAACGATTTCATCGGAATCACTTTCAGAAGGATTTTTTCCAGCCGTTGAACGATGAAACACTGATCAGAATCCATTGTAAAATAAGGGCTTGTGCGTTTAAAATGGCGGACGACGTTGCGGAGAAGTTAAGGTCCAGAAAAATCCACCGCTCTTTCTCCCTTTTCAGGGATACTTTAAAGAAAGCAACTTTTGAAATTGAGCAGGCGTTGTTTTTATCCCACTATATCGACTTCGTCAATTAAATTCACCGATTGATAACGCTAGCTATTCACTCGAAACATAGCTTGCTGAGGACATCTGCTGGTTAAACCGTGCAAATGCAACAAGAACTGAACACACTTTGAAACCGCAGCGCGTGAGCTTACAATAAACAGACCGCCATCGTTCGTTCTTGTGGACGCAAATATAGTTATTGTTCTTGGTGTGAACGGGCATTAAGTTTTGCACCTATATGCCATGATCCATTTCATACAGTTCAGATGAGGGAAAAAAAGCACTAAGTTTAGGATGTATATTTGCTTATTTATATGATTTTGCATTGTTTTCATGTTGCTTGAGAGTTATTTATGTCTGGCGTATTCGGCTTTCTGTGTGGTTGGTTTCATTAAAAAAAAAAATCATCAAAAATAAATACCATTCTGAGCTTTCAGATCTTGTTGCAGGATGAGTCAACACTTAATCTTATTTTGTGCTGTGGTATTTGTTTTACTGCATGGCTGGGTTTTGGACAGGTGGGCATCAATGTAGACTTTCATGTCTGTCATTGGACAGTGAATCTAAAGGCAGCTTTGTGATTGGCTAAACGTTACCAGCTGTTTGGATCCCCCGGGGAGCATTGCAGCAGTTAAAAGGATTGGAGCAATGGAGAAAGAGACAAAACGTGTGTGGAGAATCGAAAGTGGAGGGAGGCGAAGAGAGGCAGCTGCAGTAAGAGAAGTTAATTCAAATACAAAAAAGCTGCAGAGAGGGTTTAAAGGGATGGATTTTCTCAGAGGAGGCAAAAGAGGCACAACAAACAAAATTATAAGATGAAGAGAATGTAATTAATAGCTGGTACGAAAAGCAAAAACAAATCTGACATCAAGTTGACTGTAAAACACTCGTCTTTCTGAAGTTACACTGTCCACAAGCGACATCAGCGGATCGTGTTTTACAGTCGCGTTTGTCTCCGTTAACCGATTATGCATTGATATTAAAATTCTGGCACATAATGTTTAAATTAAATTAATGTAATCATCATAATCGTCACTGAATTTAGGCATGTGTGGAATATGGATATTCATTTTTTTGTAACGATTACTTTTAACAGGGTTATTAAATTATTATTGTTTTAAAATATTGACTTTATGTAAGCGTCATGTAGAAATAACAGAAATTAGCATGCATAATTAAATATTCAATATCAACTGGTAGTGATGATGGATAAATATCCAGTATTTTTTAAGAAGTCTTAAAAAAATGTGTAACAGCAAACGGGAAACGCATTAAATTAAACATGAAATTTTAAAGCAGGGGAAAATTATTATTTTTTTTTTTTACAAGTACTTGAAAACATCTCATAAGATGTCTGCCCATATCCAATATGGTACTGATATGTTGTTATTATTTATAAGCAGCCTTAAAAATGTGTAAACGTGACACTTTTAATAAATATGAGATTGTGTAGAAACAATAGAAACAACCGTTTAAAAAAAATAGGAAGTTGCATGTTGCAAGATTTTTTTTTCACATTCTCATTAGATGCAAAATATTACAAAAATGATATTTCTTAATGTCCCATTTCCCGTTATCCCGTATAAGAATCACAATTCCTCGTTTCAGTGATCCACGCTGGGTTGGAAAGAGTTTAATTAGTACACAAAGCAGACCACAGCTAACCTCTCTCTCTCTCTCTCTCTTCGCACACACTCATCGCTGACTTAATCCAGCTCACTAGTCTGTCCTGGCAGTCAAATATGTGATGGTGCCAGAACTGTGAGAGAAGAGTAGGAGAAGCTCCAGACATTCAATCTCTCTCTCTCTCTCTCAAACGCTCAGGAGAAGGAATGTGTGTGAATATCTGAGGGACTCTGTGAGATCCAGTCGGTGTGTGCGTGACTGTAATTAAAGTGCTGTTCTGCAGTTGTGCTTGTTCCTGTCTTCTGTGAGACTGATGCTTAATTAATGAGTGGTATTAATTAGAGAAAGAGAAGGAGCGAGGGAGGAGGAGACCGAAAGCAAATTTAAAGTGTGAGAGAATTAGAGAGATGCAATTTAAGGGTGAAGTAGCTGATCTAAAAGCTGTATTTTGTTTGTGCGCACCTACCTGTTGACCCTCGGACAGCGTCGTCGGATGTAATGCAGGACTGCCTGAGATTTAAGACAAAAACACACGCGATTGTCTGATTTTCCTCTCTGCTTCTTCGCTGTATTGACTTGACTTGAGGAATTACATTTTAAAGGGATGGTTCACCAAATGAATGAAAACTCTGTCATCATTTACTCACCCTCATGTCATTCACACGTTCGTTCATCTTCAAAACACAAATGAGAGGTTTCTGTCCGTCCAGTGAAAATGTCCACAAAGAGATCGTAAAAGAAATCCATGTGAATCTTCCGAAGAGACACGATCGCTTTATGTGATGAAATAGGCTTTTTTCACAAATTAAACCGCTTGATTCGTATGGGTTTATTTTACCGTCTCTTGATGAACATTTTGTACTGTTAAGAGTTTTGGTTGAATAGAGGGACAGAAATCTCTCCGATTTATCTTCAAAATATCTTCATTTGAGTTTCGAGGATGAACGAAAGTCTTATGTGAATGGTCATTTTTCAAAAATCATAATTTACTTACCTGTCTGTCATTTCAGATCTGTACGATTTTCTTTCCTATGCAAAGCAAGAAAATATCTACTGAAAAATGTGTGTTTGAACATTGAAAGTCATACAGGTTTGGACTGACGTGAGTGTGCACTTTAAAAAAATGCTGGGTTAAAAATAACCCAAGTTGGGTTAAACATGGGCAAACCCAGTGATTGGGTTGTTTTGACCCAACCTGCTGGGTAGTTTTTATTTAACTCAACTGCTGTTTAAATAATTACTGTACTGCTCGCCTAAAATGAACACAAAATAGGTTGGAATAGGTTGTGTTATAAATAATAATTAAATAATAAACATTCATTAAATTGCTCACTCTAAAAAATGCTGGGTTGAAAATGGACAAACCCAGCGATTGGGTTAAATGTTTAAATGTTTGACCAACTATTGGCTGGCTGAAAATGAACCAAAAATAGGCTGGAAATTAAAAATCAGACACATAATTACTAGAAGCAACAATAATAATCAAAAGGTGAAAAGGGGAACTTATTAATAAATGTTAATTTCCAACACATTTTGGATTCATTTTAAGCAAGCAATACAGTAATTGTTAAACAATAGTTGAGTTAAATAAAACTACACAGTTTTGGCAAGTCAAAACAACCCAATCACTGTCCATATTTAACCCAACTTGGGTTGTTTTTAACCCAGTATTTTTTAGAGCGTGTGGAGCGTGTGACAGAATTTGAACCTTTAAGTGACCTTTTAGATTGTCCAGTGTTCGTTTATGAAATGACACCTTGCATATGCAAATGATTTCTCCAAATAATCTTCCATCAAATTGTTGAAATCTTGGCAAGGGAACAAATCGAAACAAACTGTAGCGTATATTCACGTTCATAGCAATTAGTTTGTGCACTGAAGTTCTTTGATCAAATCAGTTAATTCAGGAAATTTCTGTTTAAGTGAACTCATTGCAGGAATGCAATACAGAATAAAATGCAAATTCAACCATGTGAGTGTACAATGAGCATGTAAAATAGAAAGCAAATCAAATAACTGAAGGAGATCGATAGCCAATAGATGCGTGACAATCTCCAAAGACCTTGATGCGCTTGTTTTCGCTGTTCAGTACGGCGTCAAGAAGATTAAGAGCTGTAGTCAACATCACAGGATGTAGCCATTAGAAAAAAATTCCTCAAATGATAGAAAACAACATCTTCAACTGGCAAAGAGATTCAAGCTGACCTTCAAACACGAGCTTGCACCATCTACAGCGAGCCCAAAGAGTGCAGCCAAAACACCTGAACATTCCTTATCAGAATTCCTTCTGATGACCAAATCAGACCAATTTGGCACGGCACATCATCGCTGTGTTTACTGACAACAAAATGAAGATTTCAAAGAGGAGAAGAGTCAAATGCAAGAGAGGTTCATTGATGTTTTGAATTGTTTTATTGCCCTTGGCGCTGGATACCGTCAAACATGTGCATGGTTTCAAGATGTCAAGCAAAGTCTGGAGAGCACTTTTGCAAGAAGTGTCAGAAACTTGGTACTGAGTGAAGGTCATGGGCCTTCAAGCTCAAAAAATAATTGTTCTGAAGCAACCAGAAAACCTGTGAGGGAAGATGAAAACAGCGAGCAGGCAGTGTTGAAATCTGGGAGAATTAAAGCACGAGAAGATCAGGCCAAACTGGCAATACAGTAGTGTGGGAAGCTTATCCATGGCTCTGAATATTGGATTGCTGCAATTTTGTTTGTGTCACAGAATATTAAGTGGGGGGAACTGCTGTTTTGTTTTCTAGGTATATAATGGTGTGCATCAAAAGTAAAGTTTCAGCTGTACTAGTAGTGACTGCGGAGACTAAACACTTTTGTTAATTTTTAGCAAAAATATGCGCGTTATTATGCGCAAGGGTGCATGTTTTATGTATGTTTCGGTCTGTATCAGTGTCTTCAAGAATGCGAGTGTGGCAGCTTGTTCGGCACCATGTACTGTAGCACATGTTTCTGGTTCGCTCGCTCTTTCTCTCTTTCTGCACTTTCCTTATCGTTGCCAGTTAGTAATAAAAACCATGTGGAACAGACTGAGAGATGGATAGAACTGTATTGTGTGTGTGTGTGTGTGTGTGTGTGTGTGTGTGTGTGTGAGAGAGAGTGTCCAGCCCCTGGACTCACTTGCATCACTAATGTTTATCGCAAATGAAGTGCCGTTCTTAAAGGAGCTGTTCACCTAAAATATGAACATTTTGTCATAATGTATAGCTTCAGAAGATGCATGAAATTTTAAGATTTTTTATAATGGCAGTATATAGAGTATACACTTTTATTGTGCCAAAGATCTCATTCTTAATTATATGACAGATCTCCTTTTTGTTTGAAATATTATCGCATGCGTTTGTCTTTTCCCCCTCATATTTATGGATGTAATTTAAACAATGTGTTGATCCTTTTTTTTTTTTTTTACTTCCTCAGTCCATTCACATATTCTTTCTTCCATCCATCTCATTCCTCAACGCTCTACATCCCCTGCCTCTCGTCCCTTTGCTGCCCCCTGCTGCCATGTCCCAACTTTATTGATTCTAGCCTTTTCTCAGAGGTCATTTTTGTGTGTCACTCACTAGTGTTTTTGTGCATTTAGGATTTTGTTAGTGAGCGCTGAATAATACAGTCTTTTATTTATATATTGCCTTTTAAATTGAACTATATTCCATTTTTGTTTACTGGCCTAAATTGCAATGTAGACATTTTTGAAATCTCATTTTCACATTTAATGTTACTTTATAACTATATATATTTTTAAATAACGTTAGCAAGGCCTCATGACACGTCACACGATAATGTTGAAAAGCAATACATTTTGGCAACCAAACATTTGTTTTTCAGACAGCTTTGAATAGCCCCTATCATAAGAAACAATTTAAGACTCAAACATGTTTTTGCTATTCAATGCAATGGCTGCATTTTTCGACACGTTTTGTGTCGACATGTTCCTAATTCTCTTATTCCGCTTAATTCCTACATTTCCTAAATCAGACTTTGCACTAAAAAAAAACAAAAAGAGTAAATTGACTTTTTTTTTTGCACTAAAAGTTTATTTAATATGCTTTAAATTGCCAAATGTAAAGCATGCAAAGCAGTTGCCTATCCACTGAGACATATGTCGTATTGCCATAGTGAGGCCTGCAATCTATTGCATTGGAAAGGAAAACTATGTAACCATGGTTACCGTTCCACTCATATTCAATTGCCATGGTTACAACTGTTCTCTAACTGTATTGCCATAGTGACAAGTGTCCTTTCGCCCACAGGGATAACACAAAGCATGGCCACAGCAGCAGACATGGTAAGAACAACTGCAGTTATTTTAATAGCATTTTCAACTATGTTGTACAGTAATCCTCAACAGTCAGTCTTTTTGTGTGTTTTGTCCCCTTTTCCCCTAGGAAATAACCGCACTCCTGAAAACTGGGAACCCCAAGACTATGTGAAGCCTGATGGTCCAATTCGTTCTTTCCAATAGCGAGAGGGAAGAGATCAAACATCCAACCTGCTGAACTGGACCCAGCTTACAGTTAAACCTAACACGGAACCATCACTGACACATACACATAAATACCAAGATCCTGATCTGCAATTTTGGGGGTAATGAGCCGTCTGTCAGGTCGCTTGCGCTCTGGAGGTGTTCGCTTGACTTGTGAGGCACTGGCTGACAAAGACTGCAGTGATGATGAGGGCCCCTCTCTATGGGAGGGGGATGAAGAGCAGGGGGGCACATCTGTAGGACCCACCGATTCCACTCCAGCCAGCTCACTACATTACAGCTTTTATTCGCCTCCCTCTTTAGCTAATGGTCTGCGGAACCATGAAGAGCAACTTCGACGTAGGGCAAGGAGACGTCGACAGACCGAATATGTGGAGCAAGTACACACACAAGAACAAATGCACATTCAGCAAAACACACAACCACAGATGCAGACACCCCAACACTCACACTCACTCACACAGTCAAGCACACACCTGCAGCCGCATACACACATTCCAGCGGATACACATATGTGGATGGACACAAACACGCTAACACATAAGCACACACCCACAGACACTGGCTCTTCACTTACAGAGCAGGACCCGTCCCTTATTCCAGAAGACTTGTCTTTACCTTCTAAGACTGAAACACATAATGTACATGTTCAGTCACCCCCTTTGTTACATACTACCCCTCCCCCAAAGACTCTCTCACCTCCTCAGTACAACCCATCCTCGTTACCTAAAGAGGAGACAGAACACAATTCAACATGTAAGCCAGAAATGGATCACACCAATGACCCAGACCATGTTCGTATAACAGGCCAATCCACTGTCATGACCTCTGTGGAGGCTGAAAGGAAGTATACCCTACGGAGCTCTGGCCGACCACGTTTCCCATGCCATCTTCGAAAATCATCCCGTTTACGTAGAGCTGCTGAGGACAATATGTTCAAAAGGGAACTGGACCAACAGGATGAAGAAGAAGAGGAGAACAGAGTCTGGAGAACAGAGGAAATAAGGCCGATGGAGGAGCATCCCCCAGAGGTGTGTGCTGCCGCCTCACCGTTTGAGGTTTTACCTTCGCCAGCTATATCAGCAGGTGTTACACCAAATCATAGCATGAGAACATCAGAAGGAGAGGGTATTGTAACTCACCATGCAGTTAGAGGGAAACGACAGGGACGTTATTTAGGTGTGAGAAAGATTGTGGTAAAAGTAGCCAGAATACCTGTTCACATGAGCCGACGACAGAAAAGCTACAAGATCTCATCCCTGGAGCCAGCATGTGCTGGACTCCATGGAGAAGGGGTCC
Organism: Zacco platypus; assembly: GCA_038088235.1. Taxonomy (NCBI): domain Eukaryota; kingdom Metazoa; phylum Chordata; class Actinopteri; order Cypriniformes; family Xenocyprididae; genus Zacco; species Zacco platypus. The sequence continues at coordinate 28,871,609 of CM076071.1, forward strand.
CAGCAGGAGAGGGGCCAGAGGGGGGTGTAGGAGGTGAGCCAGGAGCTAATGTTTCCAGAGAGCCGACCGCACTTCTCCGCATGAAAAACAATGGAAAGAGTGTGATGGTAATGTTTCCACCGGGAGAGCTTCCTGTAATCTTGAAACGACGCAGGGGACGCCCCCCTAAGCAGGCATTACCAGGACAGCCTGACATGCATGAGACCAGAGTAGGAGCAGCCAGTGCAGCAGAGCCAAAAAAAATTCGGAGGCGTCGAACAGTAAAGCTGCCATCTCCACAGCCCTCATATGTTAATGATACCAATGATGTTAAAGTAGAATATGCAGATGTCCTTTCCAAACTGGCCTTCTTGAATAGACAACCTCCCAGCACAGGCCGCTGCTCCCCTCCACGCTGCTGGACCCCAACAGAGCCTGAGACTTTCCACATACCACCAGAAAATCCATCCCTTTCCACTCTTTTGCACCGTCTCACAGGATTCCGCAGAAGAGGTGGTCGTGCAGGCTGTATGGGGAGTCGAGGAGGGGGAGCAGCTGGATCCTCGGATTCTTTTAAGAGGTCATTCAGTGACTTCTTTGAAACAATTGGCAAAAAACGCAAGGTCCCCGCATCCGAACCAGGAACTCCTCGAAAAAGAGGCAAGGGTGTTGCTGGGGGAATAAATAGGGCAGCTTTAGGTGAGGCTGTGCAAGGTGAGAAGGTTAGAAAACGCCGGTCACGAAAGAATGGGGCTTTAAAAAATTGTACAGGTGCCCAAGAGCAAGACTGGCAAAATGAGAACAGCAGTTGGATAGGGAAAGGTGACAGAGATAATCCTGAGAAAGCAGGTAGTTATCAGAGTCCTTGTTCCCCTCGAGGAAGTTTTCAAAGCAGTGAGGCTGGTAAGGGGGGGATGTACCACAGCCCTGGTATGAGAGGGGTGTGCAGTGGAGAAGAGTCTCAGGGAATGTTTGCAGGATATTTTCGCTCTCTTCTTGATTCTGATGACTCCTCTGACCTGCTAGATATTTCCATGTCCAGCCCTGCTGGACGGCAGGAAAGCCGTAAGCTCACCCCAGGATATGAGGGTGGCAGCCCTGGTGCAGCCCATCGTTGGTCTCCTGCCTTTCCTAAAAGAAGTCCTAAAGGAGCAGCCTGTCTTGGGGAAGGGGTGCCATTATCCTCACCCCAAACTCAAGGCAGTTCGGCAACTAAACCCTCATATTCATACAGTGTCTCACAGACTTCTCCAACTCCATCCTTCCCTAAATCCCCTGCACTCTTGCTTTCCCGTTCGCCCAGCTCTCCACATCCATCTGGAGGTTTTCCTCAATATCCACCTAGTTATAGTGCTGGGGTTCCTCAAGGAGGAAGTATTTACCCCCTCCCTCAACAGCAGCAGCAGCAACAACAGCAAAGGCCAAGTGACTGTAGCTTTACATATGGTTCAAAAACACCCTCTGTTCCCTCTGCACCGTGTCAGATGAGTTATTCCAACTACCAGGGTTCTGCCAAGCGCAGTTATAGTGGATATCCAGGCCTCCCCCATTCAAGCATACAGCGAGGGGACTCTGGTGCAACCTCACCAGGTGGAAGTTATATGTCAGTGTCAAAGTCCAGCCCATATTCCTTATCCTCTTCTCCGCCTGAGGGTTGCAGACAATACTCCTCTACAGCTCAGTGGGGATACAGGCAAGGGGGAAATAACTGGGGTAGTGATGCATATGGTACTCATCAGTTTCATGGTTACTCTGATTATGGGGTAGCTGGAACTGGATCAGAATCCAAAGATATTCTGGACATCTCGAACTACACACCCCAAAAAGCCAAACTGCGTCCCTGCCCTGACACACTCTCTGAATCCTCCTCAGACTCTTCTCACACTGGTGGAGGAGGGATGAGTGTTGTGGGGGGAGCATTTCGCCCAAGGGATGTTCCTATGCCTGAGGGTCAGTCTAGCCTTTCAAGCCTGGAGAAGCTAATGCTTGACTGGAATGAGAATTCAGCAGGCCCTTCTTACAACTGGAGTCAGAATGTACTATTCCAAGGGGGGGCGAAACCAGGTCGTGGGCGAAGGAAAAAGTCTGAGACACACAATGAGAAGGAAGCATGCTCTGTTCCCCCAGGTTCACCTGCCAGTCCTCCTATGCAAGGAGGGCCAAAACGTAGTGCTACAGGTGGTAGACAGCCCAGAGGAGCCAGAGGCAGGGGAGGATTCTCTCCTTGTCAAAGAGATCGTCCCCTACCACCAAAAACCAAATCTCAAAAGCCTTCAACCCCATCAGGATCAGGGCAGATGGGTTCAGGGGGTCTATACCAAGAAACATTGGACTACTACAGTGGAGATAGTAGTAGCCTATCACCTCTCAGCCATGCCCCAGAGTCCTGTGAATACCCCTCTCCATATTCTGTCCACACTTCTACTCCCTCGTCAGATGAGAGATTTGCTCATGTCTATCCTCCGGACTCTGCCTCTGTGTCCCCCAGTTTATCAAATCAGTCAGATGCCCTAAAGCAGTATCCTAAACCTGCTCCTCCCTCACAGACTTATGGGCACGCTGCCAGGACGTTTAGCCCAACCCTCTCTCCAACCCCTCGGCTCTTGCCGCAGTGTGGTTCCGCCATGAGTCCGCATCGGGTCCCAAAAGATCAGTTCACCCAGTACGATTCCCCGAGTTACAGTGGCTCTCCCTGCTGGTATGGGCAAGGAGGAAGTGTCGCTGGCAGCCCCCAAAATTATGAGGAACAGCGAACACCAGCAGTCTCTTTGCCCTCCCATAAACGGGACATGTCATTGATGGTCTCTGGGATGCGAGTTCCATCCCATTCATCTTACCCTTCCCCTTTACAAAGAGGTCCTTCCATGTCAACTTGTGTGAGCGGGACACTGGACTCTTCCCCTCAGCACGATGAGATGGGTTACCATGGTAACTTGGACAGCTATGCACCCGTTGGACACCGTTATGCACCCCAAACAGCCCGGGGAGGGGTACTCTGCCAGCTTCTTGACCAGCCCAGTGATGAAGGCTTCACTGTCACCAGCCTGTAGTTGGAATTGTAATGGCATCACTGAAAAGGTTAGACATTAATACTGGTAGATAGTTAAGATGATGATGAAATTGTTCAAGTAAATACTTTAATGCTACCACCATCTATATTGTGATACAAGATTATATCACTCTGTATTGACACTAACCCTTGTTTGATTATTCTTTTTTTTTTTTTTCCTTGACAGATGAAATGGACAGTACCCTTTTCATATTTTTAATCTTTTTTAAAGGAAGACACTTACTGAGTTAGACTGAAGAGTTTCAGAGCTATGGACTAAATAAAGACTTCTCCAGCAGTGACAATCAAGATCCCAATGCATACACACGGACAGACACAGAAACACGTGCACGAACACAGACCTGCTCTGTGCTCACAAAACATTCACTTACTTGCATATACTTTTCATACGCTGACTTGCAACTGCAAATGCACGCACAAAAAGACAGTCTTGCAAGCTAATATTGCTACACAGCTTCGGCTAGGGACTTATTATACAAAGAACGGACACTGCTAGTATCACGAAGAAACCAATTTGATGAAATGCAGGGAACAACCTTGTCCCTTTCTTTTAGAGTGCAACCGTGCAAATGTGATTCGCACATACTCACATTTCAGTGATGCCCAAAAAACTCAACCATTGTACGAGACCACACAAAAGGTTTTTGTCTACATCCTGAACTTGCTCCCTCTTTGTCTGTTTCAGTCTCAAAGCCTCCTCTGATTTTGTCACTAGGGAGATTACTTAATCCTAAAGGTCCACTTCCTTCAGCATCTATGAATGGTGACTGCACAAACTCTGCCCTCTTCTCACTCTTAAGTTCAACTTTTTTTTTTTTTTTTTAAAAACAAGACAAAACAAAACACAGCATTTGTACATAAGCTACTCAAATGGTTCGATCACTTGAGGAGCTCACTGCTATGAAAACAACCGAATCTCAGAGTCCTGCTGAAAGAGATGTGTTACAGCAGCATTGTCATCATGACAGCGTTTTGGAACTGCTGTAAGAACACATGAGGGAAATACCAGTTTTATGTGGCTTTAAATTGTTCAGCTTGGGTTTGTGCAAGTACAGTTTAAGTAATCTTTTTTATCAGTGGCCTGGTCTGGTCGCACAGGAATGTGTCCAAATTTGATCCCTTCAACCGCCGCTCTGGATCTGCAGCATGGTCACTTTGTGCCCAACATCCAATTCTCATTTGTGTGTTTTTATCATAACAGGAGGACAGACACCCATGCACTGCCCCTGAAAGATGCTGTCCTTGTCAAGATGTTTAGAGGCCGGGGTACTTTTCACCCTGGATATGATGGCCTGAAGCTCAGGGTGTGGACGATGCATATTCTCCTCCGCTTTTTCTTTCATCCCTCTGTTCGTATTTCTTGTGGTCCACTGTGTCGTACAGTGATTTTTTGTGATGAAATATTGTATCTGTCTGTTCCATATACTGTATCTGAGGTGAAAATATTTAAATACACATTATGTTCTGATCATTGTTTAATTTTGTCCTGCCTCTCCTCTGTGGTTGGGGAAATATGATGAAAATGAAATGAGGTCCATTGGTGGCCAAGCAGGAAAATAAAAAATACAATGGATATTAACCTGCGGTTATTATCACCTTTACTAAGACGTTAGATCTCGCTGTGCAATTACATTTTTATGATAAAAAATGCATTACTTTTTGCGACTTTAAATTATTTACTCTTGATATAATGTATGTATATGTGTGCAGCGTGAGCACAATCAAACTGGACGGTTCATTATAATGTTATATCCCCAAACATTTCTTTCTGAAATGCTATCGGAACAATTCTTTTTGTGTGAGTGGTTTCGGAGCCTCTTTTGCATTCCGGCCATGCAGCACTACTCAGGCATTTGGAACGAGGCAATTGTGCTTTTGTCGTTAGACATTCTAAAAAGGAGCTCAGATGAGTTCAGATGAGGACACGAGCAGAGATTTCAAAGTAATGAAGAAAAGGTTGTATGGGAATTATGACATTTATGGCAAGGAAGTAAACTGAGTGGGGTGGGTATGAAACATAAACTTTCATTTCTCATCCTTGCACTGCCCCACTGTGTTGAGAATGTAAAAATACTGGACAATTATGTCAGATAAATCCCAAGAGACTCGCACATCTAAAGACGAATGTTTGGCTTATCATCTAATATAATATTTTAGGCCTACATGGATGCTGAAAGAGCAAGTTAGACATAAAAAGACAGAACTTAATCTGCCCATTCTGCCTGTTGAGTTGTTTGATCATTGTCTTACCGCTGCATTAGTGAACTCCTGTTTCTTGGTTATCGCTTCAATATATATGCATATGCATCAAAAATGCTCTTTGCAGCACCTGGAAAATACAATATTACATGCATCAGGTTGACAGTTTATTATATATTATGTCATTGTCCGTTATATAAATACAAAAAAAGTTTAAAGGTAAAATAAAAACTTAATGATGGCTTATCATTCTAACATGTAATCGAGCCAATGTCGTCATAAAACATGCATTTACCTTTTAAATGAAAATAATATGCACCTTCTCTCGCAAACCAGTGCTGTAACCTGAATTTTTTTACTTATTTTTCAACTATTCTTCCCATATTTTTAACCTAGTGATAACTGTTGAGAGAAAAACAGGTTTGAAAAAAAAATTAAAATACTTTACGCAACAAGTTTGCAATTTTCACTTAAGGTTTAGCAGGACTTTGCGATCACCACTGATATTGTAATGCGTGAACGATGTTATTAGACCCTTAAAAATAAACTGATTTAGCTGTCAGGAAGAAGGCCTATACTTATTATCGTTCATTAAGAAACATTGATTATTAAGGAACAAGCACAAGCAGTAAGGAAACCTGGTACCGTGATGTACCAGACACTCCTGACTAACAGGTCAATTTTTTAACGATTTGTTTGTGTTTTCTGGTGTATAGGAACACCACCTCTTCAGCAAATGGACCAGTGGTTATTGCAAATCACCAGTGGGCCTATTTTACAGAAATAACACGTTCCTGATAGTGTTAGCCAAATTGTTAGTAATTGAAAGCTGATGATGAGCACTTTATTTTACAGTCTCATGTACATACTATGCACTTATTATAGAAATTGTTGGGTAATAACTAGGTACTAATACCTTATATCACCCAGTACTTTCTCGAGTACTGTAAGTGCACTTACTGTAAAACAAAGTGCAACCCCAATTTCTCGTTTCTAGAAACACACTTCAGGATCCCTGCAGATGCTGGACGTCATGAGGGTATTACTCACCTTCTGAATTATGAAGTGTGGGTAATTGGACATCCTACTCGGTTTTTCCACACTATAGTAGTGAAATGTGTTCGCGCGCGGGGGTGGTGTGCGCGCGTAACTGTTCGTTCCATTGACTTCAATCACGCGTGCTGCTCTCAACCTCACGCAAACCGAGTTGCTTTTATTTTATTTTGTCTTGAAGACATTATTTACTATGTCTATGAACCTGTTTTTCTCTTGGGGAACGTTGGCTGGTGTGGGCGAAACTTACTCACGCGCACTGGTGTCCAGCAGTGGTTTTGATCCCACTGCCCTCCAGCCAGAGAGTCACGGTGGCGCCGACTCTGCATTTCTGGTGTCTGCGCTCCCTCGGGTCACTCAAGGCTCGAGAGAGGCTGGGTATGGCCGCTTGTAACTTTAGCGGACTGAGAGGCATTTCTCACCGTGTGTTTATTATAGGTCTGTCGGTGCTACTGCTCGTCCAACTACTGGTTAGTTTAACGGTGCCGCGCGCGTACAGCAGCGCGAGCGATGACGAACCCGCTTTTCTCGTCATAAGCATTGAGAAGAATGACGGCGGGTCACTGACGTCTGAGGATAGAAAAAATGAGAGGGATTTGGAAAGCGGCGTATTGGGTCTCTGGACTGACGAGGACTCAAGTCTGACAGGATACGAAGACGAAAACGAGCTGGAAGGACCTCAGGTAATCTCATATTCACAAGTGCAACTTTTATCTTCCAGTTGTAGGGCTATTAATATGCAACTCTCTGCAGATTTGTTTGCAGATTTTTTTTATATATCTGGAAGGATTGGAAAGCATATGTGTGACTTGGCAAAATATACGGGGATCCCTTCCTGACAATGGAAAAATGTTCCGAAAAATAGTCTCTCACTCTCCCTTTCTGTGTTTGTCTCACTGTCCGCCCCCACAGCAGTGAGTTCCTCAGTGAGTCATATCCCCTCTTCCTCTGGTGTCTCCATGGTTACTAAACAGGGTTGTTGTATGTTTTGGGAGAGGCTCAATTTCCAATGGTCGAGGTTTTAAAAAGTTCTCTTTTGTTCAATCTCTGGTTTCAAAAGGGCACATTCTGTGACCCCGAACAAGCTGCAACTTCTCCTGCCTGAAGCACAGTGGCTATCGAATGCCTGAACCTCCTCCACTGCATCCCTGTTTTCACATTTTTGTATGTGCATTTGAAACTTGGCCAAGATGAGAGAGATGTTTGTGTTTGTGTGTTTATAGGCCGCAGCTAGAGAGCTGATCCTGCAGCCATGGGCATCAGAACAACCCTCTTTTTTCACTGAGCTGCGGCGTTTTACCCAGTTCATCACCACGACAGAGGTACAGCAACTTACTGTAATGCTTCCTGGCTTGGCATAACAATATGCATATTATAAAAATGGACCTCCAAAGCAAGAGATCTGGACTTTTCCTGTCACGCTCTACAGGTGAACTGCTCGTTGGTCCAGGATTCTGATGGGAATGAATCTAAACGCTCTCCTGGTCACCCAGATGTTTTATGCATCAACCACTGGAAGGGCAAAAGGGGCTGTGTGGCCTACTCATTCAGGTAAACATAAAAAATTAAAGCAGATTAAGACCAGTTACGATTTCTACCAAGAGGGACACCCCAAAAATGCTTATTTAATTGACCCCCAAAGGTCAATTGACCCCCCCAAAGTTTCTTTTTAGAATGAAACTAGCAACATACTGTGGTGTGTATTCAAATTAACTTTAACTTTATATACTTTAACGCACACACATACATATATATATATATGTGTGTGTGTGTGTGTGTGTGTGTGTATGTGTATATATATATATATATATATAAGTGTTAAAGTGTCTCTCTCTCTCTCTCTATTTATATATATATATATATATGACACTTTAACACATAAATATATATATTGACACTTTAACACTTATACATATATATATATATGTATAATATATATATATATATATAGTGACACTAACACACACACACACACACACATATATATATATGACACTTTAACACATACATATATATATATAGTGACACTATCACACACACACACACACACATATATATGACACTTTAACACTTATATATATATATATATATATATAGTGACACTAACACACACACACACATATATATGACACTTTAACACATACATATATATATATAGTGACACTATCACACACACACACACACACACATATATATGACACTTTAACACTTATATATATATATATATAGTGACACTAACACACACACACACATATATATGACACTTTAACACATACATATATATATATAGTGACACTAACACACACACACACATATATATGACACTTTAACACATACATATATATATATAGTGACACAAACACACACACACACACACATATATATATAGTGACGCTAACACACACACATATATATATATAGTGACGCTAACACACACACACACACACATATATATGAGACACTTTAACACATACATATATATATATATATAGTGACGCTAACACACACACACACACACACATATATATATAGTGACGCTAACACACACACACACACACACATATATATGAGACACTTTAACACATACATATATATATATATATATAGTGACACTAACACACACACACACGCACATATATATATATGTGAAAGTGTCAATATATGTGTTAAAGTGTCTTTCTATATATGACACTTTAACACTTATTATATATATATTGATGCTTTAAAGTGTCTATATATATATATATATATATAAATATATATATAAATATACATATATATTTATATTGCAATAAATGCAACATATTGGTTCTTATATAGTAATATACATAATCTACATCTTTAAATTAATTAATAGTTTTATATTTATTCATAATTTGAATTAAAAAAATACTTCCGGAAGCAAGGTTACTGAAAATGTGGGCGGGTAGTGTAAAGAGCGTATGCAATGACGTCACTTTCCCGCCGGAACACGCTCCCTCAGCCGGACTGAGTGGCAAAAGAGCTACATGACTGGATTTCACAGGGGAAACTGCGAAAACGCGAGTAAAAAAAACGATTACACTAAAGGTTGGGCTCGACAGTCTTCCTTACAGCTTGTCAAAGAAACATAATCCATGGATTTTGACACATTTGGGTGCTTTACATAAATAGGTCTAAATCTGAGTGATCACTTATATCAATGTTATATTTATAATCCAGCCCTAAAACTTGTATAGTTTTGGTCAGTGTTTATTTAAAAACACCCAGTTATGCTTAATATAAGATGGTTAATATTTATTTGATGAGTTGTCATTACAATATATTAAAAATACAACATATAGTGTACGACTTTACCCCAAAAACCAACATTTTGACACAAAATGACAACTGCAAATGCACATTTCCAGTTGTTTCTATGAATTGCTGCAATCCATTTGCTTATTTTTTCTGTATCTTTCAGCAGTCTGTAAAAATATACCTCAGATTTCTTGTCAAATCTATTTGTACAGTCAATCGCAAAGCTGTTTCACATTTTGGATGTGTTTCGTGAGTTTTTCGCTGCACTCACGCTGAAAACCAATGCTGCCACTCAGTGGGTGTAACCGCAGTCACAACGGCCGACGGTGACATCACATGCGTGTTTCATTCCGTTTGGACTTCTTTAAAACAGCCAGCACGTTTAAGACCAGACTTGTTCATTTCAAAGCATTTAGAGCTCCTTGTTTCTCTGTTAGGTTGGAAGGGTGGGATTTGTTGTATATAATCTCTGGGAAAAAAAACAAAGTTGAAGTTTGGCCCAGATTCCGCATCTCTTTTTCTCGACATGTCATGACTGATGCAGGGAAACAGTAATTGCTTCATTGGGATGTGTCAGGCTGTTCCAAATGAGCTGAATCTTTTTGTCTGTATCTTCATAGTCTGGATGGGAAGGATGCTGCATTTTTAGACACAATGTTGTACGCGGGGTGTGAGGTTCATCACTTTGACCCCAGCGGTCGAGGGGGTCAGGAGTCTGCATATATCAAGAATCATCGGGCTTGGCTGGACTGGAGAAACCCACGCAGTCGCTCACAAACAAGCCTCGTGGGTAATGTACAGCACAAGCTGCTTGACATTATGGACTCCCTGGGCCACACCACGGTACTTACACACAAATACACACATTCAGACTTCTGATTCTGCACTACAAGTCACAAATAATTTCACACTCACCGTCCAGTGCTAAATCACACTTAAGTTCTGCCTTTATGTACTCACAGGGCTCGTAATAAGATATATACACCGATCATGCATAACATTATGACCACTGTCCTAATATTGTGTAGGTCCCCCTTTTTCTGCCAAAACAGCCCTGACCCGTCAAGGCATGGACTTCCCTGAAGGTGTGCTGTTCGATCTGGTGCCGAGATGTTGCAGCAGATCCGTTAAGTCCTGTAAGCTGTGAGGTGGAGCCTCCATGGATCGGACTTGTTTGTTCTGCACATCCCACATATGCTCGATTGAATTGAGATCTGGGGAATTTGGAGGCCAACACCTCAAACTTGTTGTTGTGCTCCTCAAACCGTTCCTGAGCCGTTTTTGCTTTGTGGCATTATCCTGAGCCACCAGG